>JBBYHH010103150.1:0-14932 GCA_038382905.1 Daphne laureola
CTCTTCCCATGGGACCTGATAGCTTTATTTCCTGATAAAGTGGTTTCTTTGAGACTCATCTGTAACTGTAGGAGATAAAAAGAAAAAAAGGTTAAAGGTGATAGTGATGATGAGTGGGTTGGTATCAACAACTTGAAGTGATTTTGTCATTGTGATTTGTGCTTTCTACAGAAAAATCCTTCCTTCCAAATAGAGACATGGAGTGGTTCTTCTTCTGTCCCAGGGATAGGAAATACCCAAATGGAACTAGAACAAACAGAGCCACCAAAGCTGGGTACTGGAAAGCCACAGGAAAGGACCGCAAGGTGGTGTGCCAGTCTGCTCTCGCCGGCTACAGAAAGACCCTTGTTTTCTATCGTGGTCGCGCACCCTTAGGGGATAGGACAGACTGGGTGATGCATGAGTATCGCCTCCTTGATGATCTCTCTTCACAGGTCAGAACACAGATACCCTTACCAAATCATAATTAATCACAGGACTTAACTTTAGTGAAGTGGACTGAAACACTTAATGTGGTGTTGGGTTTTTGTCTCAACTAGGGAGGTTTTGCTCTATGCCGTGTTATTAAGAAGAATGAGCATGTGCAGAAGAGGAGTGACTCGCCTAAAGAGAAGACAGTTGGAAGTTGTCCTGGCAATGGGGATGTGACTGCAACAGCGGTCTCAAATGATCCCTTGAGCACATTTGGGGATGTCGCTTGTCAATCAAGCTACCCCAGCAATGGAAGCCAATACTCAAGCCCCATTGCTTCTCCTTACCCATATGAAGTCAGTCATATGGCAACTTCTGACCCTATTTCTGTGGAGCATGCTAGTCCTGGAAGCCTTTGGGTTTCACCTGATCTGATCCTTGATTCTTCTAAGGTATGATCAATGAGGTTGGAAATGTCGTTAACTGATTTCGAGGTTAGGCATAAAATAATTCATCTGTTTTTTTATTTGTCTTCTTCTTTCTGCAGGACTATCCTCAAATTAGTGCATCATCTGGATACTTCCCAGGCTGTGATGGATTTCAGGCTTCAATGAATCCACAGAAGTCATACGAACAGATAGAACCCTCGCGTAGTTCATCCTACTCAAACTTCGGAGAGGTTGAACATGCTGAGGATCTCGCTAGAATCAGTTACTTCTCTCCATTCTCAGGCCTTGCAAATTATCTCGAATTCTACGGGAATGAAGGTGTCTCGTGCGATGTTTATGACCAGGATAGTTCGTTTAACTATCTGACCCCTTTCTGAGATGGGTGTCTCAGCTCAGGCCATGCAAATCTGTCCCTAAGACGAGATTGTTTTTTAGATATTCGATCTTAGAGGCAAACAAAGAAGTCATCCCATGAATTAATAGTGCATTTGGGATTGCAGCTTATGTTATGTTTTATTTAGCCTTGAGGGAGGGCCTCTTCTGGTTTCTTGGTTATGTTTTTGGTAGCAGGAGTGAATGTCCCCTTGGTGTTCATCACTTTTTACGATTGCACCAGGAGTTGGTCTAATAACCTTATCTCTGCTCTCTAGTGTTACTAAGGTGTTGTACCAATATACTTATATGTATTCAAGAGTTTTTCAGGTAATGAAACAGGGTATTTTACACTTACGTTGAGGCTGTTGATATTATGCATTTATGCTTCCATGCCAGATTGTTTGTCACGTTTAATTTGATTAAGTTGACGCAGGAGATTAAAGTGTGTATAAGATTGTATAGTAAAGTGAGATGCCTTAAAAAATTTCTTTTGAATGAATTGATCAATCTTTTTGGAACCAAGTATAGACAAAGAGTAGTTATGTTCCCATTTTGAAGTGTGCTTCTGTCATATTGTCGTCTATACCTTTTGCAATTGCTACAAGTCAATCAATAAATAGAATAAAAAAGTTTAAGATGTTTGGACCTTTCCTTTTAACAGTTATTCCTGATATGAAAAGAAGACCATTCTACATTTGAAGAAAGCAAAAACATTAGTGTGTAAACTCTTAAATCAGATTATGTGTACTCCAAGTTAATTGGTTTAAGTTAACCATTAATCGGTACTGCTTTCGGTCCTTAATACTATGTTTAAGAAAAATCAGATTCTATTCTATTCTCCATCGCCCTCTGGTCTGGTGTATTTTCAGTTCAGCCTAGCACCGGCCTGTATATAAAGTGCTTGAAAAATAAGGTGACAAAGATCCTAAATGACCACTGAATATTTAATTAGAACCAAACTAATCATCAAAATTTATGTGAAAAAAGCAACACCCCATAATGAAGCTCAAACTCACGCAAAAATCCTAAAGATTAAATCCTTAAAACTCATCCAATCACAGAACAAATCAATTGTTCATGGACCTATTTTAAAAATAAATTGTTCCCAACGTAATCTCCTAATTTAATTGTTTAATGCATGTCCCAGTATCTTCACCTTCATCTGATTCTTTTTGGTCTCAAAGCATTCTGATAATTGAAAGTTACTCTGCAAATTCCAAAATACTAACAGTATTCTGCATCATCTAACAAAAGCTATACCAGAATTTTCAGGATCATTGAGCGCTAGAAAGATTTACAAAAAGACCTTTTGATTAAGGCCACACCACCAAGCACAAAGACGTTACCATAGCCATACCATAGGGCAAGTTTAGCCAACAAGTAACTTGATGATGTCTTACACTTCCTAAACCCTGTAAATGGTTACTTCAAACTTGAGCTTACGAGGATTTACTAGCTCAAAGACGCATACATCACCGACTTTTAGATGGTTGTCCTTCACAAACTCGCTCCAACCATTGCGGAACGATGAACGGTGCTGGGCACATTCATTGCGGATCAAGGAATGGTATATAACCTCCCACCTTCTCCCATCTGTATGGTGGAGGCTGAGGATCACATGTGCACCCTTCATGAAGGTATGTTTCCTGGTAAAGAATGATGGAATTTCCTAAACCACAAGAAAGAAAACACAAAATCATTTCTTTCATTGAAACACAAAAGAAAGTTAACTTCTTTTCTTGATTTGGGTTAGTCATTGCTCACCATGTGATAGCCAGGGAGAGAAATGTATGAAGGACGCATGACAACCTTGAAAAATGGATTCACGGATTTGAAGCTTTTTGATATTGCAAGAGCTTTAGCTACCTCTTCCTTTGTGTATCTCTTGTGAGGCTTGATCACTCCGAGTCCATGATCTAAAGCCATTATAAATCAAAAGATTCAGTTGCAGTGTTCTGATTGCTGCAGAAAATAAAAGTTTCATCCTTTATTTGAGATTTTCTGTGTATTTACCTGCATTCTCTTTCATCAGATTCTGAACATCAGGAGACCTCGGCGACTCACCATTGATCTCAACAGAGACATCAGCATCAGCATCACCATCACCATCACCATCACCACCATCACCATCACCACCATCATCATCATCATCATCATCATCATCTTCTTCTTCTTTTTCTTCATCACCAACATCTTCAGCTTGCCCATGGCATGCTTCATCATCATAATCGATCTCGGTTGTACTCAAATCAAATATGATAACCTCGAAACGACAACTACCATCATATCGAAAAACCAGAAAACTTCCTTGCTTCAGATGGTAATGCTGGACAAACTCCTCCCACCCATCTTGCAGCCAAATAATGCCATTAGATTTTGTCAGTCCCACTTGCCATTCTCTGCCATCTGGGAGCTTGAGCAGTACTGTCTCTGAACCTAACAGATCATTCTTATGCTTCATAACATACTTTTTGGGTAAACTCTGTACAAAATTGTTCATAAAAACAACACCTAAGTTGATAAGAAATGTTCACAAAAACCAATCCTTCAGGAACAGAGAAGACTAGGAACAAAACAATGAAGTAGTTTGACTTGTAGTGAAAACAATGAGTACTAAAGCATAAAGAACAACCTAAGGGGTCCAAGATTAGGGCTTTATGAACAATTTTGTACAGAATTTACCCAGAAGAGACAGGACGGGGAGGGGAGGGGCTTTATGAACAATTAAGTAAAATTAGCTGGAGAAGGAGAATCAAGGATGATTCTGGTGGATCTATGCCCTTCGATGGAGAAGGAATGGTGGTGGAAGGTAGCTCTGTTTTAATCGACGGCCAGGTTGATGGTGTATGGTGATAAACCGTGAACACACTGGGTTAGAGTAGGTCAAATGAGTTTTTTTTTTTTTTTTTAAACATTCTTCAATTTACAAGGTTCGGCCGGTCTATAATGAAGGGGAGAAATTTCAGATGCACTTCACATGATGCAGGTCTGTTCTTGAGAAATCATTAAAAGACAAAACGCATGACTGCTCAAGAAAAGAGATGTAAGCTCAACTAGAAAGAAAGACAGAACACAACACAAGTACAAAGCTTGAGATAATCTGGGTAGGAGGTATGTTTACAAACTTACAATCTTGCCCTTGTTGAGGGTGTCTTGGAGAATTATCCTGAAGAAATGTGGACGTCGTGGGTTGATTTTCCCGTTAGAGTTCTTCTGCATTTTGGTTGATGATTTTTTGTCTCTCTTCTTCTTCTTCTTCTGAGAAGGAATCAAGAACAAGCTTCCCAAAAACAAGTATGGCAACTGAGCAAGGAAAAGTGGAACAGACACAACAAAACCAAGGGTGCTGCCTGCTGCTACACCTTCAGATATATACTTTGAGCTACTCGACAAGGCTAACTTTTTACTCATGTCGTCCATTCTTGTGATACAGTAGTACTAATTTTCTTTACTTGTTTCTTACACAAGCAACTTTTTACCTTTGACCGTCATTTTTAATTTTTGAAAATTGGACGTTAATTCTTACAAGAATATTAAAATGTATTTTTTATTTTATTTTTAAGAATGAAAAGAATTACTTGTACTACTATTAGTTTGTGACTTTACAAAAAAAAAAAGTTAAACAAAGTTTAAGTTTGTCCCAAATAATTTATCTCCTCTTAACCATGATGACTCGCCCTTATGAGTCAATAAACCATAACTCGAAGTAATTCAAACCTTGAATTGTGTAATTTCCGATCGTTCAATCATCTTATGACTTAGTAACTTGTTTCATTTGAGATCACTGAGTTATTTTACTCAAGCTTAAGTGTCATAATTGTATGAATTGAGTAAAAGATGGATGGCGCCTAGTTTTAGTTTTTTCAAGTCCTTAAAAAGAGTTTACTGAAGGGTCTAAAGGACCCAAGAAACAAACAATGCCATTATGATCATCCCGTGAGGTTCTCAAAGGTTTCCTGTTTTCCGATGGTAATAACTCCACACCCGAGTTTAATAAACATAGAGTACGTAAACAAAACACAAAACTCTGATGATTAGTCTCCGCCATGAGAACCAAGATCATTATTCCTGGTGACATCCAGAGGTTTCAAGGACTTTTTGATTTTGCAGTCACCATCCACATGGACTGAAACATTCTTATCGTCCCCTGGATCGAACTCTTTGAAGCACGAAATGCTCCCCAGCTCCTCGACATGTTCGATCACATTATCGAGCCGGGCAACCATCTCCACCAGCAGCGAAGCGAAAGCCGCGAATGGAAGCGCTTCCGAGAACTCCAGGCTTGTGATGGCAATCTTACTCAGCTGCGGCCTCAACGTTTTCCTCTCATCATGAGTGAAGGAGTTGTTGTTACTTCCCTTTTTGTTTCTCCATTCCATTAACGCTGATGTGTCGGTTTTCACGGTTGATAAGGAGACCCCAGCTTGGCGGTTGTTGTTGTTGTTGTTGCAGGTGGCAGCAGCAGCAGCTTGAGCAGCTGCCATGGCTAACATGTTGGTGGTTTTGTCGTTTTTGTTTTTGGAGCCGAGGAAGAGGCGTGGTTGGGACTTGATAGCGTTGTTGAGGTCTTGTAAGGCTTCGTGGAGATGGTCTGACAGAATTGCTGGAGAGCAATGACGACGGTTTCTTATGCTGTTGGCAAGTTCCTGCAAGGCTTCTGATACTTCTCTTGATAGCCTTAAACATGGGTCTTTGAACAAACCGCGGATAGAAGGTGGGGTCTAAGTGTAATCAAATTAAGAAACCAGAGGGTCAGTTTGGAATTTAAACAAGATTGAAGACTACAACAAATTAATATTACCTGGATTTCACTTTTCAAACATCCATGAAGAGCTACGACGGTATAGCCAAATTGGCGCAGCACTGCTCCAAGCTTAACGTATTGCTCCCATGGAAATCTGTAACAATGCCTAGAGTGTCTTGGCTCCCAACTTGCATACAGCGCCTGCAAATATATCTGTTACACCAACAGTGCAAAGGATATATTAGCGTTTAATTAGCTAGGAGGAACTTACAAGACTTTCATCAGTTGATTTGGAATCCAAAACCGCCTTGTAGCCTTTATAGATGGGATCTTCCAATGCCCCATCCTCATCGTCTGAAGATTCTTTGTTTTGAGTTTCAGTAAAATATTCACTCACACAAGCTGTGAAATTATATAAGGTTCATGATCAAATTATCCTCATCAAGTTAATTCATGATGAGCAAATTCAAGTTAAGTAGCTAGGTTAATTAATTAATTACCTTCAATGCAATTTGCAAGGCCTTGGAGCTTGGCGACAGTGATGGTATGGAGGTCTTCCCCAGACCAAATAGGGAAGATGAAGAGGCTGGTGAAGAGGCAAACCGCGCAGCCAATGGCAATGGTGTACAAGCGCTGGTGAGCTATCTGCGTCACGTTGATCACTCGGTAGCTCGACACAGTGATTAGATTGAACGTCAATAGAAATATTACCACCCCATAATCATAATTCTTCTTTATGTAAGGAATGAACCTCATGTATGTTGCTGCAGCTCCTGCATACATAAATAGTAGTATATAACATGGATTGTGTATATTACAGTAGTAGTAGTTAACATGCACCATGCATGCATGCATTACTGTCATATTCATAATATAACACTCACCTATAACAAAAACTGCAGCTCCAATAAAAATAGCTCGGAAAACCTTATCAGATGTATTGGCAATTATCTCGATAAGAAAGGCCAAGGATCCTGCTAACAGCGTCCCTAATCCTCTGTTTAGTCCCTTGCATAACGTTGCCCCTAACCATGATTAATCATTGATTATGAATTGATTACATTATTAGTATTAGCAGATGAACTAATTGTGTAAACGTGGTGATTACCCGCAGAGAACTCAAGCACAACAACAACAGTCATGACTGCCCAAATTGCATTCTGTCCAATCCCTTCAAACAATGGCTCCAACAAGTACAGCAGAGAAACCAGTGTCAAGCACAGACCAACTTTCAGCGCATGAATCACTCTTCTCGGGTCTTCTCTTCCAGTTTCCCACACTTTCCTCCACAATTTTCCAGGAAATCTCTTCAGTTTCCCGCAAAACACATCCGCTTTCTTGCTCCACTTTGCCACTAGTCTCTCGAACATTCTCACATCGTGATGATGATGATGATGATCTCCCTCCATTGCATTTGCCTCAGCGCCCACATGAACTCTATTCGACATACCTTTCCTAGTTAGTGAATTGAATGAAATATATACTGGTAGAACTATAACAAACGATTGAATCAATATATGGTGTTGGGAATAAATGGTAGTTTACAAATAGATTTTGTTTGTATGTATATATGTGTACTTTCTTGTGGAGCACTTTAATCAAAGAGAAGCTCCAACACTCGGAGTGTAGTGGGAAGTTGTATATATATAGATATATGTGGGAGATGGAAGACAGCTCATGTCATGATGTCGTAGCTTTTTGCATACCATCACAAGATTTCTATTGTAAAGTCTGAAGCTTCAAAAGGAATTGAAAATGAGTAGTCCCTTTTTGGTGGTGTTGGTCAAACTTGCATTGATTTTTGAAGGAAGTGGTTCAGCAAGTGAGAAAAGAAAGCTGGGAATCATAAGGATCAAATCGGGCAGGTGGTACTGTAAAGAGTCACGGATATTCTGCAGATTTGTGAAGAAAATGAAGGGCTTGCAGTTAAACTAACACCTACATCTGCATCATTGTGTAAGCCAAAAGTCATATTTCAGCAGAACAACACAGTTGTACAGTTGTGCTGATTTAACGAGTAGTATTTTCTTACTAGTATATTTTTTTGGCAGTTCAACTTTTCTCGTGCTCCTCCATCGCCGTGATGACTAGTGCTCACGATCAACCACCAGAGAGCTGCCACTTGTGATGAAGTCGGTGCTATTTCTTCTTCTTTTTTCTGTCCCTTTCATGAGTAACAGCAGTACCACGTTATATACAACAGAATGCGTATGGTCTAGAATTGTACAGGACAAACAAGGAAGGTTATATTATGAGTACAATGGAGTACAATCCAAGCTTAAGGCCGCCAACACGAAACACTCACCCATTTTTTTAAACACGACAAGGCAACAAAAGAAAAAACAATCCTAAGTAAACAAGTAAGTAGAGAAAGGTGATTTTATATATCTTCTCTAGATCTGTACAACAGCACCAGTATTTATAGGATTGGTGCAAGAGTTAGAAAAGGAAAAGGAATTATAGACAAATCTGTTCCTAAGGTCTCCATACTTGATTGTAGGTTAAGATTGATTTTGTTTCCTTTTACATCCACCACTGTCCACTCTTCCTTCTCTTTGTGAATCCAGGCAAACGCCAACCATCGGTTGCTGTTGCGTATGGACGCCCTATGAAGCTCTCTCCTTCTCCGTCCAGCACAAATGTAACATCTTTAACTTCAACAACAATGGCCTTATCCCATCTAGCTGATCTCAATTCACCAATGTGGATGATATTCGGCACGGGCTGCAGAGTTGGGAACCTCTCCCAGGCCCATAGCTGAACCAAATGAAACTGTGAGAAGAGCTCAAGTTCCAACTCATGTTTACCAGCTAAACCATTAATCATCTTCTTCAGTAAACTAAAATCCCTGTAAATGCTTGCTAACACTAACGGTGCAAGTGAGATCCTAACACCTCTAGCTAACCTAACAGCTAAAGGCAGCGCCTTTTCTACAACTGAGACAGAGGAATCAAGAAGAACAAACCTTGATAACCAAACGGCAAGGAAAGCTTCATGTTCGATCAAATTCCCACTGCCCATAAACTCTTTTATCCATGAACACTGACTAACCTTGGGATCAACCATCTGGATCGTTTTTCTGGCTCTCATCAGCTCATCCTCTAGGATGCTCCCTTCGTTTTGAACAGATGAGAAAACGGGGGAGCCGGAAACAGAGTATCCGCCCAAAATCATCACATCTTCAAGAGTGATGGTGGTCTCACCCCATGGAAACAGAAACGTGTTGGTCTCGGGACACCATTTTTGTGAAAGACAAACAAGCAAGTCTTTTTGTATTCTAAACTCGTAAGTGGAGCTCACAATCGCTTCAAAGATTCCTGCTTTTCGCCACTCAGATTCACGATTCTTTTGGAAATGATGAACCCATTTGACCCATTCAGAGGTTTGTCTCTTCTTCCAGCCTTTGAATTTGAGTTTGAGAGAGGCGGTTCTGGGTGATGATGAGGGAGAGAGTGTTGGAAGCTTGGGGAGTGGTTCATCGACAGAATTGGACTAAAAGTTGGTTTTATGAAATGGGCGAGTCTGAAGACAGGATTTTGTGGACCAGTTAATGGGACCCTCGGCTCTCCTCTTCCTTCAACAATGGCGTCTGGTTCAGCCATTATATGCAACCATGGAGTCTCAAGAAGAGCTCTTTATCTCTCTCTCTCTCTAGGCCTAGGGATTGATGGGAAGAAGAAGAAGAAGAAAGAATAAAGTTTGTTTTTTTTTTTGTTGCCTCTCTCATTGTATCATCATGTATAGGTGAGACAGACTTTTACTGAGGAAGTGCCTGAAGAAACCTGAAGAGGAAAAAGGTGTGAACTTTTTATTGCATTTTCATTGGCCATTTTTGTTCTTATTACTAAGTTTCACTAAAGAGACGGCCTCTCTTTCACAGTAAATGGTTGTTGTTTGCACTTGCAGTCTTGCAGACCAGGAAGCTGCAGAGAGATACTCCACTTTTGCGCGAGTGTGTTTTTTGCGTCCAAAATCCATTAAATTACTCTATTGTTTTCTTGGCTTTATAATGAGATAGTACTTTAAATTATATTAACTCAATAATTTTAGTTTTTAAATTATAAAATATATTAATTCAGTTTCTTAATTATTTATTGTCAAATCCTTTACCACTATATCAATATTAGTTGATCTTAAGAAAAATGACTATTATGATCCTAGTTCTTTCTAATTTATATTCAAAACCCTAAATCTATCAGATCTACAAAAAAAAATCTCATTGAATTTTTTAGGTGGGTGTCTCGGGTTGAACCGATAAGTAGGACTTACCACTACCACTTAAAGTTTTGAACTTAAATATTTACAACCTAATATTTTAAATTCTTACAAATAGGTTGTTCATCTATCAAAAAACTGACAATGAGGCGAGTTACCGAATTAAATGACTAAAGTACTTAAATTTACATAATTTGATAACTGCGTTGACACATTTTATAGTTCATAGACTAAAATACATGAGTTATCATAATTTATGAGACTATTTAATAATGAAACCTTTTTTCTTTGGATATTAAGCTATACAAAGAACACACGAAAAAAAGTGGAGTAGCATTTTTCGCTATTTTTCTTAAAATGTTAGATAAATTTTCAAATACTCCACTTTTTTTCAACAAATTACAAAAACTCCACTCAGGTGAAAATTGCAGTTACCTCCATTTACCTTTTTTTATAGGAATCTTCACTAACCGTTTGTATTGTTAGTTGACCGTTAAATTTTTTTAAAGTTAACTACTTTTATTCTCATTAATATTTCTTATTCTAACACTTCGATCCAAACATTTTGTTTCTCTCATTTCTCCCTCCCAAACCGGCCATTGTGCTCAGTCGTTGTTGTTCGTCTGGTTACCTCGACGACACGGACAAGCTCAGGCAGTAGAAATACAAGCGAGCTCATACTGCTACGACATAGGTGAGTCGTCTAGGCTGCCCTTAACTATTTTGGAATATAGTTAGTATAATTATTGTTAAAATCTTTAAGAGTTAACTAACATCAGAAATGTTCAAGGAGTATAACTGAAGATTTACTAAACTTTAGGATTTTTTGTAATTTTTTGAATTATACATTACAACATTTGTTGAGGTTATGAAGAGTGTCATTTTCGTCGTTTTGTTTTTGTTTTGTTTTTGTTTTTGTTTTTTGAACAAAAATGACTTATCTTATTAATGATAACTCATTATAAAATAAGTCAGAAACGACGAACTAACATATCTAAAGGTACAACAAAACCAGCCCTCTACGGGTGAAACTATCACATAAGTAACAATATAATGGAAAACTAAAACCACTAAGGCTAGGCTCCCACAAACTGGCCTCAAAATGCTAAGCGATCTCAGGACGACGGTCATGACCACTATGGCGGATCTGGTATCACGCTCCCGATATCCCTGACTGCCCAAAAGCTGAATGATACCGGCGCACCATAGTGGAATAAGGAGAGCACTAGCCCTAGCCATTAGTAACCACAACAAAGCGCCTATATGTTCAAACACACAGAGACACAAAAAATAACAATCCGAAAAAACAAAGAAAAGAGAGTGTCATGAGAGCAAACAAACTAAAGAAAACTAGCAAAGAGTCTGAAAAATAAAACTAAAAATAAAGGTCCGCCTAATCATAACGAAAGAGCAACGAACAGTCAAGGCTCGCTGCTCGGCTCGAAGTCCCCCGAACCGAGTGAGCCATGCCGGAGAGTTGTACCCACCAGCACAAACGAACGAGGTGTCCTGCGAGCCGAAGACGCCATAGCCACCCAGGAGGACCTCGACAGGCCCGAGTCAAATACCTCGACATCACCCATGGCTCGAGCAAAACCTGTAGGAACAACAAATAGAGATCCACAACCCACAGCTCAAAGCTGTTGCGCGCGTCCAAGCCAGCAAGACTTCATCGGACGCTTCAAGTAAGGGACGAGCCGACGGCCACCAGAAGACGGCCCATCGTCCGACAAGAGCGCCGCCAGACCAGTGATGAAAACACGAAGACTACGCTGGGACGACCGGCCGATCGATAGTGAGCGAGCGTCGATGCTCGGAACTTGGCCTAGATCGAGGCTTAAGGCGGCGCTGAGAGAGAACGATCTGTGAAGGGGAGAGCACTGGGCATCGCGGCACCTTGACCTAACGGCTGCGGCGGGCCGCTGGCAAGAAAAGACCTAGCATCGAGGCGGCAACGATGGTGCAGGTAGTGAGAAGCCTCGGCGGCAGAAGACAAAGAGCAGAACCCTAGCAGAGCCTCCATTTGGTATTTTTTAGGTGTAGTGGATCTAACAAGTAATGTTGTTTTTATTTTTTCGTTTTGCTTTTTTTTTCCTTTTTTTTTAATTTTATTTTCTATTGTACTCACATCTACCCTTTTTTTTATGATTTTTTACACATCAACACCTGAATGTTTTTATTTAATAAATGTGTTGTCCTCTATTATTTTAAGTACTACAAAAAAACTCGCATTCTCATTATTTGTATATGTTTTCATGCATTTAATTTTGCAAGCATTATGGTACTTTATTTTTATTTATTTTTTAAATACATCCTTTAGTTTATTTTATTTTTAAAAAAATATATCATTTAGTTTTATGGTTCATTCACTTCTTCTATAATCCTTTAGTTTTATGATTTATGCATTTAACCTTAAAAGTTTTTAATTGAATATAATGACCAAGTATATTTATTCTTCTTCTTTTTTAACAACAATAAAAGTTCTTTATTAAGAAAAGAAAAATATTACACCAAAATCCCAAAAAATGGGATATAATCTCCTAAACAAATCACCACCCCAAAATAGTCCACATAAAACCCAATTTTTCATTCCCAAACCAGTTCTCAAAAACCCAAATAAAGAAATACAGATAATTGAAATTGGCCTTTCCCCATGCGCATGCACCTCCCAGCAATTCTAGAGACAATTGATATATCACCCCATGAAACCCGCTGAACCACCCGTCCCACCATAATTCACCCAAACCCACCGGTAGCACTTGCGCAATCTCCAGCGAACCCCCCATTACCACCATTCGTGAACACCTCAGTGCCATCACCTTCCTCCCTCCAGAGGACCGCTTCGTCACCTGGATGACCAACGACACAGAAGCGGATCAACAAGCGAGCTGGCCCAACTTCCGCTGAGCAAGCATTGGCCCAATTACTATCTATACCCATTCAACCCAATTAAAAAAAAAAAAAAAAAGACATCATCCTTCCTTAGTCTAGCCCAACCCCAACCCCTTTAAATATCTCACCCAACCCCTCACCAATTACCAGACTTAGACGACCAACCCTTGCTCCCTGAGGCCCCGTCTTTCTCAGTTCGTCTTCGTCATCGTCGTCAACAACAGAGGCAGAGCATCACCGATTTCAACCATTTCTGTAAGTTTTCATCTCGTTTCGTTTTCGTTTTAGCTCGTATTTCATTCTTCATCAGTTCGTTTCTCAATTCCTGATTCAGAATTCATGTTTCATGAAACAGATAAACAATTAGCATTTAGGGTTCTCAATTTCTCCCCGGAGACGGCGACGGCAACGCCCTGCACGGCTGGTATTGTACATTCCTCTTAAATTCCGCTCACCTTGATTTTAGAGCCTAGATCCGCCATTGCGATGACATCCACCCCATCGTCTCTGATGGACCTCAACTGGAAGACTGTCGTACACCTCAGAGCAAGACTCGACCCGTCAACTCCTTTCCTTCCATGCTTGTGCTATACCGCCGACCACGATTGAGGCCAGGACCCGCCGGCAGAAGAGCACACCCACTGCTCAAGAATCATTTTTCTTCTTTAGACGTTAAAAAACTCTTTTCCCAATATTTGTGTGCATTTTCATATTATATTTTTTGTGAAAATTTTCACTCATACCACGTGTTATCATTTCTCTTAATTACGTAAACAATTATTTTTTTCTTCAATGTCCACATATAACCTCAATCATTTAACATAAGAATATTTAGTTGTAATTTAATTTTTTCTACGCGAAACACCTAAATAAATGTGAAAAGTCTCTATTAGTGGAGGCTGTGAAACTTGAAAAATCCAACTATTTATCATAAATCGGATTGTCTTATCAAAGCCAAAATATCTAATTAATAGTATGATTCATTTAATAATCTACTATTTTACATTAGTTATCACATGAAAAACCTATGACAACATTAATCGATGAGTTTTTTGTTATGTTTATAGAAGGAAATATGTTCTGAATTTCTAAGAATTTTTCATTTATCACTTTGATTTTTTTATTGTCCCCATCACGAAACACATGTGAGAAAGGAAATCTATATATAATACTAATACATGACTCTCCCTCATTCAGAAAGTTTCTGATGATGACACATCAGCAACAGATAGGACTCACACCACACAATCCGTCAACAAAACAAAACTTCATCCATTAGGAATCGAATCTTAATTCTCTAACTTTATAAATCAAAACCTTATCCGTTGGGTCATTAACTTAACTTATGTCAACTTTTATCACCTATCTTAATAACTGAAATATTTTACCAAATATTATTCTTCACAAATTTCAAATTATACTCATAGTCTTAGAAAAATTACAACTTTGTAGTATATTTTGAATCATATTAATAATAAATAATATTATTTTAATTGTTATAAAATTGATAATTAGACCTAAAGTTTCTTAAAACAAAACTTTTTCTCATCATTTTTAAACACACAATTTATCATTTAACTAGAAAAGTTTTATTCCTTAAAGTTTTATACTTCAACTTTTTAAAAAATTAGAAAAGATACACAACTTATAAAAGATAAAAAATTAGAAACTTTACAAAACGATCCTTGAAGTTTTTTTACACTTTTATATATTAACGTATTTAGTCCTTAAACTTTTGGAGAATTTAAAAAAGATAAAAAAAATTATTCCCTAAATTTTTGAAAACTTAACGAAATAGTCCCTAAACTTATAAACTTTTATCATTAACATATTAAAATAAAAGTGG
>JBBYHH010103261.1:0-14928 GCA_038382905.1 Daphne laureola
GACGTATAAAGAGACTATAAAAGATCTAAAATTTTCAAAAAGGAACCGACTATAAGTAGCGGTGAAAGGACGAACAAAAGAGTAACTGTTCATCTGCTCATTTTATCGTAGCTCTGTTTCCTCATTCCACAAAACACTGACTTGAGCGTCGGAGACCTGATCAACTGGAGAAACCCTTCGGTTGGTCCAAGCTAACCATGTTGGTTGCAGGTTGTTCTTGTTCCACCATGCCGTCTAGCCTGATCCGGACACGCCTCCAAGAAAAGCTCAAGAGAGTGGCGTTTCGCCCCATAGATCCGCCACCAGCACTATTATTTTATTTTATTAAGGAAAAGGCACTGTTAATGCATGTCACTTATGTTCTTCTCTTTGGGTAATTGTTCTTCTCTTTGGGTAATTGGGTTCCACCTCTGAATTGGCTGTATATGTTGTTCCATTCCATCACACTCATTGTTTGATAGTGCGGTTGCAAGTTGCATGCAACTACTGAGTTGTGCATGACAAAATAAAAATAACTCGTAAGTTGAGGACATGCTACACAGTTTTTTCTTGATTACATTCCTACATTCATAGTACTTTTAATCGATAACAAAATCACACACGAAGAGAGTAGGCTGGTAAAATATTTTCTTTATACGTCCGTGACAAAATCACCCATTCTTTCGAGTGGTCAATTTTCGAAGTAAATTGTGTCCGCCTATACATGAGCTATACTTATTGTTGTAATCGATAACAAAAAAGAAAGATCAATCAGGGATTCACTGGCTTGGCAGCTGATTATGACAAGCTACACACCTAGTATTGATCACCATGCTGGACAGTCTTTCAGCTCTTCCTACGCTTTCTTTTCAAAAAGGGCATAGCTCTTAGTCTGATGTTGTCAGCCAGATCTTGAGGGCTCTCAGCGACCTTGCTTTCGATCACCAAACTTGCCGCAATAGGGGCCAACACATCTGCGGTTCCTCTCTTCTCTTCACCAACCATTCTGCTGCAACTGCCAGACTTGCAGGTAACGGCAACCGCCTCATGAGAGTTGTCGATAACTTCTTGCATGTAAGAGGGAATATCAGAAGGTTGAGCGATCTCAAAAGTATCCGGGTTCAAGGCAGCATTTGTTCTTCCCTCATTGGCGCCATTATCATCATCCAGACAGAACCCTCCTCCAGATTCCAGGTAGTCCTTCGACAATCCACCATCAGAAGAAGGATTGTCATCTCTGTTTGCATCTTTACCCTCATCCGAACAAAACCCACCTCCAATTCCCAGATATTCTGTGTCCAGTCTCTCAGCAGGAGCGATTGATTCTTCATCCTTACCCTTATCATCACTGAAGGCAGCCCCAGCACAAGTACCTACATATTTGTCTTGTGTCTCAAAAGAGCCTTGTTTCCTGGCCTCTGATCTAGATAAGTCTTCATCATTTGTTGGGGTATTGGTCTCATCAATTTCATCGTCACTCAATGTGTAATTCACAGGCTTCCTGGCACGCACTGACTGGGATACAATAGAAAAAGAAATATTAACAGGTTGCAGGATATAGCCTCATAGTAAAACAGTAAATACCCGTTTTGCATGGCAGTGTGTGTATTGTTTTTTTCTTTTTTCTAATTCACTTTTACAACCAGTTTTGAATGGGTTATGCCATCACTGGAAGGAAGACAGATTGGTTTGATATTGCAGGAAGGTGCTGGGTAACTTACCCTTCTCACTTCTTGTAACTGCTCAAATTTCTTTGTTGAAACATGATGTTCATCAATAGTACCATCATCACTGGTGCTTGTGTCAGACTGTTCAGAATCATAAGTTGCTTTTCCTTTTCCTCTTCCTCTTCCACTTACACTTCCAGCTCCACGACCTTTGCTTCTATGGAGCTCTGCAGGATTCTTCCTTTTCTCCCGAATTCTAGTAACAGTTTGACCTCTACTGCCAACGGCATCATCTTTCCTCTTCTTTGAAACTCTTTTAACATCTTCTGTACGATCATCCACCGCCTCTGAAGATATGTTACCAGTGATTCCTTTAACTGCCTTCTTAATCCTCTTGCTACGAATTTTTGCAAACCGCTCATTGAAAGTATAAAATGCTTCCAACCGTAGTTGAGTCTTAGCAAACAAGCAACATGAGAAAACTATCAGCAGCTCTTTCGTAGATCATAAACAAACTATTAAAAATCCATCATAGTATTTATTATTGCAAAACCTTAAAAAAGAAAAGAAAAAGCAGAGAAATATATCTTGTTCATTGTCTTATGAGTGCCTGCAAGAGTGACAGTAGAAGAGGTTGTCTAACCTCACGTTTCTCAAACTCCTTCAAAACGGGTGTCAACAACTCCTCTGTCTTTTGGCTACCCCATCCAAACTTTTCCCAGCACAGCCTACATAAGATGATTAAATCAAAAACAGTGTATATAGCTAAGATGTTCTGATATTACTGTCACTGTCAACTACTTAATCTCAACTAGTTGGAAACAAGAGATGAGAAAAGTAATACTCCATCGCAGTTTCAGTCTATTCAAACTTATCAAATGAGACATCCTTCCATTCTTCAACTAGAACTTTTAAGCACAGTACTGTAACAGCAACAAACCTGCGGAGAACAAAGAGATCCGGCTTCCCCCAAGAGAAAGGCTCCATTGAATTGTCAACTTGTGGAGAAGAATATGCCATAATAACATCCTTACTGGGGAAAGAAAGCGGCAGATGCCAATTCTTGCTCACATTTCTCTGTACAAAGCAAAAGTTGAATTATATTCAATTATAGTGGAAACCCCATAGATTCTGGAAGATGTCTTCTGTCATGAATGTTTAGAAAACAAACGACAGACTCATGTTTTATAAAATGCAAGTTCAATTTATTGGCCCTAGCAAAATGTATTTCTAAAAGAACAAGGGAGCAAGACACTGGCCACTTACATGCTTATCCATAAATTTCTGCTTTATATCTTCCATTTTTGAGGAATTAAGATCTACATCAGTCTGGATAATGTTCTGGTCAGATAGAGACTCTCCACTACTGAGACAGAATTTTGTACTGTCATTTCCATTGCTCAAATCCTTATCACTATTTCTGGATCCTCGTTTCCTCAAATGAGAGCCTCCATTCACATCAAACACCCCCAGAATGCTTGGATCAGGGGATTCAATCCACTCACGGAATCTGGAAAGGCCATCATCCTCAGGGAACGCATTCAAAACCTCAATTGCATTGACAATTCCAATCCCACTGCAATAAAGTACACCCAAGAAAACTGAACAGGCTAGATGCAAACGATCACTTCATCTCCACTCTAAAGTTAAATGGTTCACATCATTTCAATCACCACAAAAAAATTGAATTACATGAAAAAACAGAACAACAAATTAAGCCAAATAAGCTTTCAGTATATACTTACCTAACTCCTTCAGTATAATCACTGCCAAGAAGTAGTGCCATCCGTATTAACTTTTGCCTTGTTAAACCAAGCTCCTTCTCAATGTCCTGAGCATGAAACGATGAAAAAACAAACAAAAAAAATCAGAGTCTGAAGAATAACACTGACATGTATCATGCAACTATGTAGCAGTTTAGACCTCCATAAAGTAAGTCTCCACATATTTCCGGTCATCAAAGATATTCTTATAAACATTTCTTGCCCCAAACAAGAACACATCAGAATCATCCGTGACAACACCATCGACAAGGTTTGCAAGCTCCAAATAAGCACATTGGGCTTCTGCTTCCATTGGTGCAATAATGTATGGTAAGCCAAACATTTGCAGCAGTTCCTACAAGAACCATTTGCACTATATTATTGTACAGAAACTTCAGGAAGACAAATGGACTATTGAAGAGACACACAAGGCAAACACATACAAATTTTCTGCACCACCAAGTAAGAGAAAAAAGAGAAACCTATTTCCTCCAGCACTTAACCTGGCTATCCAGTATCCAATCGTGTAAACCATTTCCGTTTGAAGCACATATTATCCATCTCTCCTATAACCTCTGTAACACGCTTGTATTGCTGGATGCTTCTAGTTCTGTAAGTTAAGTATCACTTGTTTTAATTTATAAGTTACAGAGTTCTTCAAGATGTATTTTCCAGGCAGCAAGTTATCAAGTTTCCAGACGGTTGTGCAGGCCGTGCATTGAAAACCAGTGATGAATATTTATCTTGTTCCTTATGTCTATAAGAGATGCAGACCAAGGGCATGCCAGAATGATCCAGCTTTGTTGGTCTAGAAGGTAATGGTACTGCCGTGCCCAAAGGAACTGACCCTTGAAACTGAAGCACCCCAACCAAATGACATTCAAGCCAGGTTCAATCAATCAGCACGGAAGTAGTCTACATTATCTTTGAAGGAAAAGCAACAAGTAAACAAAAACTAGTTTGCTAAATTCAAACAGTAGATAGTTGAAATTAATATGATGTAATTCAAAATGCACCTGACATTCTGCAAACATCTCACTGCTAGCAGATTCTGCATTGCGCTCAAGCTTTCTCTGCTCATCCCCAAGATTCCTACACTCTTCACCTAAGATTAATAACTCCTCATGTAAATTAGCTTCTGTGAACCCAGTTGGAGTATTATTATCATTACTATTCTTATTAATATTATTATTGATGGGAACCTCCTCAGTTTTCATCAGTCCTTCATTCAATAGTGCATCAGATGTCGTTTTTGCAACTTTTTCATCTATAGCACACAAGTCAGATGCCAACTTATTCTTGTCTGATGCTATTAAAAAAACTGAAGTCTCATTCTGTTCTTTCCTTTCACCAGGCAAAACAGATGACACAGCCTCAGGATTGCTTTTCTTTCCAAGGAAAATGCTATCAGACAGGTTGTCTGTCACATTCGGAGAACTATCCCTGTGACACTCACTACAGGAAGTCAGTGGTTGGCCACCCTCATCATGAGCATTCCAGTTTAGAGAATCCTCCTTTCCTTCTAGACATGTTGCTGACTCCACAAAGGACATGTTTTTGTCAATATTAATATTACAATGAGTATCTTCCCTTAAATGTTTAGAACTGGAATCAGTGTGCTTATTGCCAGGTTTTGGCATTTGGTCATTAGAAACTTTTGCTGCCAAACTCCCAACAATATCCGAGGCTTTTGCGTTACTAACATCACATAACTGCCCAACTCCATGTGAAACTTCACAGCTCATATCTGTTACAGCACTTTCTTCCAAAATCACCTCTTCATTCTGTTCTTTCAGAAGGACCCCCATGCTTTGAGAGGAAATTTCTCCAAATTTTTCCGCTTTCTCAATTTGTACTGAAATATCACTAGATTCATTACCATTTAGATCAGTAAGACTTCTTCTTATCGCTTCTTGCAAATCAGCCTCCTCTTCAAAGGAGCCCTTGGAAAATGATTTTCTAGATTCATCTGGCCTATAGGAACTTTCTGGACATTTAGAAAATTCTTCCCAATCTACATCACTCTCATGACTAAAGGTCTCTTTTGTAGCATTAACAACATCATCATTGTCCCTTTTACCGCTTTCTACTTGAATGCTTGCTTCCTCCCAATCAACATCTGAATCAGAATTAATTGGAGGAGATATTTGAGCTGAAGGTTCTTGCAATGGATCTCCTGCTGCAAGACGAGCAAATATATCATCCTCATCAAAACCAACATCTTCACCATCACACCCAAAAGTCACCTCTACTGATGTTTCATTGAGCAAAGATGGTTCCTCCACCACCCCACTAGAACCACCTTGCATACTTTCTGCAAAATTATTTTGACCTGAATGACACTTCAGGGAGCTGTCTGTCTCTTTATCTTGAGCTGGCTGATCATCTACAGCATTTCTTGAATCTTCTTTTTCTCGTTCAATCTCTTTCATCAAATCCAAATTCCGTTGCAAGTCACGTGTCATACGAATTCCCATGGCTCTGACTCTACTGACTCGTGTACGTCCCCTCTCATCCACATATGTCTCAACAGCTTCCTGAGCAGCATTTCCCGCATCATTGGTGTCTACCTCTGCCACATCATTCGACTTATTATTGACATCAACACTACTCAATAGCTCAGAAGAATGTTTTGGCATTGTCTGTGTTTGCATATCCCCAATCTTTTCCACTCTTGCAGATTTGAGGGCCCTGCACATTTAGGAATCATATGGAGTCAAGTAGTAACAAATTGAGGAAAACAACCCCCTTCATCCCCAAGAAAAATATTACTGTAGTAGTACATTTCTCTGGCCACAGATATTAACGTAAAAGTAGAAAGCGGAGGTAATTAGGTAAGATGGACATACAGAAGAGAAGAAAGTGTTAAAAGGGAAGGTAAGATGCGGGTAATAACTAATAAGGCAAAATAAGTGTTGCAAAGTTTAAAAAAACAATCATTATTATTTCGTGACTTCCTTAAGAAGAAAATGTAACAATTTGAAAGGATGGAGGGAGTATAAAATAAACAAAAGAAAGTAGTATCTGAAAGGAGCTACAATCTAATTCTCAAGTAGATTGTGCATAGATGAAAGACAAAGGCTTCACTCACTGTCTGTCCCCTGTAAATGATGACGAGAAAATAAATTCTCTGCTCACTTCAGAAGCTATTCTAGAAGTTTGCACACCACCTATTCCTCTTCCAGAAGCAGCTTTCTGCACTTCATCGATTTCTCGACGGAAAGCTACAGTCTTGAGATATGACTGTATTTGTAGCTCAGAAAACTTTTCAGGCGCCTACAAATGCAAGAAAACATTAAAGAGATATTTTATGTGTTACAAACGAACCATTAAGTCATTGAAAAAAAAAGTACATATGGCAGTGTGGGTGTGGCACCATTGGCACGAAAAACTACATTTATGCATAAAGGATGGACC
This sequence comes from Daphne laureola, assembly GCA_038382905.1. Lineage (NCBI taxonomy): Eukaryota > Viridiplantae > Streptophyta > Magnoliopsida > Malvales > Thymelaeaceae > Daphne > Daphne laureola. The sequence continues at coordinate 6,827 of JBBYHH010103261.1, forward strand.
TTCTCTCTCTCTTAACATGGCCCCATTTCTTTTTTTTGCAGCAAGACCCTTTCAGTCAAAAGATGAGTACATTGTATAACATCCAAACACACTTAGATTCGGGGAAAGCAGACCACAACAATCAAAACTGTACTGACACATACTCAAATCAACAGGCTACAGAGATATAATCCCCAACAGAGAAGCTAGAAGTATATATGGAGTATTAAGTTATTAACACCGCTGACATACATTCGGGAACACAGGACACAGCATTTGAAACTGCATTTGCGACTGCTTAAGCATCCAATGCAAGACGAACTGACAATAAGTAGAGAGGCACTGCTATAAAGTCTTAACTAACTCCTAGTCTTTACCATGAGATTTGTTGCCACTTAACAGAAACTATGTAATTTCAACTGAACCAGATTATCACATTAGAGGTATATGTGAAGACTATTCTGCTAGCTGAAATTAAAAAGCTAATATCCCAACTTCAGTTAAAACTAAAAAAATCTGCCTTATATAGTCCCTCCGTCCTAGTAAATTGGATACATTTGACTGGGAACGGAAATTAAAAAATGTGGTTGACTTAAGAGTATTAAAGAAAAAATAGACATATAAGAGAAAAGGTAACTTTTGTTAGTTTAAAGGGAAAGAGATGGTGATAGATAAGATAAAGTTGATCCAAAAAGATTTCCTAGAAAACCAAGCATCAATTTTACTAAAACAACCCAAAAAGGAAAACATATGCATATTCCTACACGGAGGATGGGTAGTTGGTTTACCCTTAAGTGGCACTTATCTTGGATAGATATCCAAAAATTTAAAGCTGAAGGTTCCCTAGCTATCAGAAACTTTAGAGATTAGTGATAAAATCTAACTTAAATCTTAGACGAGATGAACATCTGGATATTATTTTATTGCACTGCAGCCCATAGAGAAATTGTGTGAACCTGACAATCCTGTCCTGCAACATACTATGTAGTTCTAAACCGATAGATAATTCAAAGACTGAACTAAGCTACCTCTCCTACCTACCTCTCAATCCTATACCGGGTACTGACATTATAAATGTTCAATATCAATATATAAATGATTCTACATTTTCCCACCTACTTGATGAACTGACCAATTAAGAACAGTTGTCAGTAAAAAGCACATAAGAACTATTGACCTAGAATGGTTATAAAGGATAATTTACAGCTAGTTCTTTAATTAACAGTTAACCAACCTTCATAAAAATATAAAAAAGAAAACAGTTAACCAACAATATGATTTAACCATTTAAGGTGTAAAAGAGTACCTTATTCACTTTTTGGTACTTCTGTCTGTTTTCTGCAATCAATCTTTCTCTCATCTGATCAAGATATGTATAAATGACATTAGAAAAAATAAATAAAGGGAAGAAGAAAAAAAGGTACATGACTAAGCCACATCAAACTTTCTAGAACGAATGGCCACCTGAACAAGAAGATCAAGTTGCATTGATGGAGGCAACGCAGCCAAAACTGCTGGATCAACATTCCCATTCATTTCAGGCTGAATGTATTAAAAAGAAAAACTTTTAGCCAAAAAAAATAAAAAGAGGGAAAAGGCGACATGAGAATGATCTCACAAGCAGCAACTTGTGCATGAAATTGTTTAATAACAGATATTATCTCTAAAACAGAGTGTCAAAACCTACCACACAATGTCTAGTTTAATTCTAAAACTGAATTACAAAAGAGAAGAAAAGAAAAAAAATAACTTCATGCTTTCTATTATATCAATTTAGAGCTTAGCATTAAAATTTCATCAAATCATACAACAATCAAGACTTCCAGATGCTCAATTTCAACATGACCAAAACAGTAAACAGTAAACTAAGAACATTATCTTTTTCTATTGGGAAAAAAACAACAACTCACTAAAAGCATCTCTTCTTCTTCATCATCTTCCTCCACAGAAGGAAAGGTGGCACCAGATGTAGATGGACCATGAGTCTTTCCTGGGCCTTCCTCTGCCATAAGAGATGCAGCCAACCTAAATTTAGTCATGAAACAACTAATTAATTAAGAAGTTAAGAATAATATCTTCTCACTGCAGCCACATAATAGCTCACATCTCGTCCAGCCTTTCTTGACCATAACAGCTTGAAGCTTCGACATTTTTCTGTTGATAATTCTCCTCCTCATATGATTGACCTGTACCATCATGGATCACACTCTTGCCCTTTGGTTCATTCTGCAAGAACACATAAAGAATATACAAACATCAAACAAGAAACGTGAAAGCAAAAGCCCACTTCCAATAAGATATGTAACCTGGACAAGGAATTTTTTCTGCATTGATGGTGGCAAAGCAGCTAAGACATCTGGATCAACATTTCCATCTATTTCTGCCTGGGAAAAGAAAGAAAAACAAAATGAATCATATCAATTTGAGAAAGAGGGGGAGATGTTACTTGAACATGTCTGTGTTGAACAATCCTCGTCTGAGAAAAAAAAAAAATCACAAGCTAGCGGCACTCATCTTAGTTATCAAGTTGACATAGATCATCCATGTAATCAATAAAAGACCATAAAACTATTGAAATGCGACTTAAAACATCATTCCGAGTAATATAAAGATCCAGGAAACCTCACTGAAAACATAGAAAACGTAAAGGAAAATGGAAAAGGAACCAAAAATTACTAGTGATCAAATAAACTCACAAGATCCCAATCTTCATCGACATGCTCCCCATCCAACGGAATAGTGCCAGCCGCTTTCCATGTACTCCTGGAAAAATCACTAACTGGTAAAGAACTGTGCAACTCAGTTTATTGTCAGAAAATACCAACAGACTTACTGTTCTGCCAACTTTTGCCCGTTCATCATTATATTGGTTTGACATGGGTCACTTGTTGACAACTTATCCTTCTTCTGCATTTTTCTCTGTAGATCAAGATCATCTGCCAGCTCCTTAAGTCTCATTTTCTTGAGCTGTTAGCAATAAGCAGCTCAGAGGACAAATTTTACAATCAATAATCAAGTAGAATTTCAGCTCATAACGGAAACAACAGTTTGCTGGAAAAATTACTCCTACTACTTTGTTTATATTTACAAAACATTTAAATCACAACTAAGAGCTTAATCTAACATCCCCTTCCCTTTTTATTCAAATTCAAGTGTTCAAGCTTCAACATGGCCATTAAGAAATTAATCCAATGTACTTCATATGATCCTTGGTGAACACCCAGTAGATCACCATGATACGTTTTACATCTTTTCTAAAGCATTCAACTCGATGTATGACCCCAAAAAGAAAACCCCAGTGACTGATAGGGATAGAGTTTTGACATGATTTAAGAGCAGCTTCTCCGCTGTTTTCCGTATCTTAGCCTGAGCGTTCTCACGCTGACGGAGCCTTGCGATGACAGTCCGGCGCTTGAGAACTGGCGTGCCACCATCGAAGACGAACACCGGCTTAGTCCTCAAGTATAAAAGCTTGCAAATTCTCCTGAAAAATCCCAACAAATGCGCATTTCGAACCATGTCCCCCTTCTCATCACGCATAGCCTTCATGAATTGCACCATCCATATACTGGCATCTGTAAACAGAACGTGGCTGAAGAAAACAATTAGATGTGAGTAACTGAAACTCGGGGAGGAGGGTTAGGGTTTGGATATAAAGGGTAGCTTTACCGATGGCGAGCTTCTTTCCGGCCAAGGTTTCCACGGAAACACGGCGGCCGACGGGAGACAGTAGTTCCCAGAGATTGTGAACTCCCATTTTCAGTAAGGTGATCGAAGACGAATTGGGAATCTGTAATCGAGCGGAACAACTGATTCGTAATGTTGCCGCCAATAGCAGATAACTGGTGCGGGAAGATTATGCGACGCCGTTGTGGAGCAAAAGTCAAAACATTCGTGCTTCTAACTTTACTTTATTTTTATTTTTATTTTTATTTTTATTTTTTTAAGAGAACAACTTTTCATTCCATATGACACTAATATCACATTCGACAACAATTTAATAATCAAGGACGAGATCCTAAAGAAACTACTAATTGACTTTCATCACCAGTAACTTTTCATCTGGTTTCTTGATTTTTATTGTGATTAGATATAGGTTTGATAAATAGAACCAGATTTGAGGTTAGAAATTTCTAGATCTGATTATAGTCTTTCGTAAAAAGTGTGATCGTTGTTCGGAAACGTTGCATTGTAAATGTTTTTTGTATGTTGATTTTTGAAAAAAAAAATAATGGTGTTTTGTAGGCGGATGGCGGATGGCCGATGCTGAGTGATAAGACTGTTGGCGGAGGAGATGATGCTTTTAACATCTTCTTCAATGAGACTAGTGTTGGGAAGCACATCCCTTGTGTTGTATTCGTTGATCTTGAACCTAGTGTGATTGATGAAATAACGACTGGAACTTATCGACAACTCTTCCACCCTTAGCAGCTCATAAGTGGAAGGAAGAGGTTTTAATTTGATAAATATTATTCATGAATTGGAAGATCTAAAGATTTTAATTATTGAGGGTTTCATGAGGGGGAAAGAGGGTGGAGGGGCGATTTGTAAAAATTATTTTGTCATTTATTTAAAAGGGTAAATTTCTAAAAAAAATTAAGAAAAATGACGATATATGAAGAAAAAACATAAAAACAAAACCTTAATAATACAAACTTTTAAAACAGCACTACAACATTACAAAACTTAAAATTAAGGGACCATGAATACGCTTTACTTTTTATTCAACTAAAAATGTCTTTCGCTACTCTTAAAAAAAACATATATAATAAAAAATCCTAAGTTGCGATCAATAATTTTACTACTGACCATTACTCTCTCAGTTTTGAATTAATTAGACCGTTTTTTTTTGTTTCATAATATTTAATCTATGATTTATTTTTATAGATGTTTAAAATTAAAAAAAAAATATTTCAATGATAATTTGTAACATACTTTTTCTAAATATTTTTTTTGGAAAAAAATTTTCATTACTTATCTTTATGAAAATTTGGGTCAAACATTGAACTTTGAAACGTGATTGTTAAATGAGTCAATTAATTCAGGACGGATGGAGTATATCCCAACGAAAAAGTCACGAAGATACCAATATAATCCTAATTTTTTTTATATATTTAAGAGGAAAAACCCTTCCTAAATTTTCAATTTTTGCAATCATACCCTATCATCTTCACATCAATAATGGATAAAATGCACGGTTAGTCCCTTAATTTTAATTATTATTCTATTCGAATCCTGTTTTAAAAATTTATCTTATTGAAGTCCTTTATTTTTTATTTTTGGTTCATTAAAGTCCTTCTATTAATTTTACCATTAATTTTTCCGTTTTCTTTGTACTTTTACTCTAATGCCCTTACAACTAAAATCTAATTACACATTTTCTTAAAGTATAGTCTTTAAACTTTCACTAAACTCATATACAAGTCCCACAAACGTTTTTCATATCATTACTCCCTACCTCACCTCACCATCAACAAACTTCATCACATCCAAAAAATACCAGAAACGTTCACCATCATCTTAATTTTATCTTAGCTATTCCAACTCCAAACCGATGGCCACCCACTCCCACATAACCCATATTCCAAACTTTTGACCGAATCAATCATTAACACCTTCAATTTTGACAGCTTCAATAGACCCATGGAGATATTGATCAGCAGTTGTTCATCGGCCCTTCTCAACCCAGATCTGGCGGCCGTGTACTTCTCACACCGGCATCTCGTGCTCCGTCACCACTGTCACGAAGTCATCCGCTCCACCGTTGCTTCATCTGGTTATCAACATCGAAAGTTTAGGGATCCATTCGCGATCTGGAGGAGCCCAACACTGCAAGCTTCAGCCTCCTCTTTTTTTGTCACCGACCAGGCCACCCCAGGTGATTAATCATTGATGATAGTACATCAGTGGTCCTTGAAGGTCCACCACTCATCATCGTTGGTGAATTTCAATCCAGATCTGAGATGGCGGCCGACACTCATCGGATGAGTTAGGGAAGGGCTCGTGCATGACTGGTTCGCACAGGGTTGGGGAGGCGCGAGGTTGGTTGTAGGGAGCCGGGATCGGTGCGGCGACGGTCCAAGGAGAGCCTCGCGGTGTCAGAGGCGGCGGATCATAGCTAGAAGTTGCTGGAATCTGGCGGGTTGAGTGGAGTCGGGTTCAGCGGTATCTCGCTTGATTCTCGTCGGTCAGAGCATCTCGCCGGTGTGGAGTGGCCGGTTGGGATCGGCGTGATGCGTCGGTGGTGGTGAGATGCGGAGCTGGCGAGAATGGAGAGAGAGAGAAATGAAGAGAGAAGAAATTAGTTACAGTGTTAGAGAAACTAACTTAGGGTACTCATATGTACATTTACTAAAAGTTTAATGACCATAATTTTATTAAAAGTGTAATTAAACTATAGTTGTAAGGGTATTTGTGTAAAATTAATAAAGAAAACGAAATAACTAACGGCTAAACTAACGTAAGGACTATAATTGTACAAAAAATCATAGTTAAAGGACTCCAACAGGACAAATTCTTATTTGAATAGGACAATAAGCAAAATTAAGGGACTAACGACACACTTTACCATGAAACTTAGACTTTGCCTTTAACAATTGTGTTGTCTTCCATGAGAAAATTGCTCTAATGTTCAAACGATAGCATTGATAAACAGAGTGTCTCTGAGTTAAAACTTTGATATGAAGTTGAGACAAGAAAGAAAAAAAACCTAAATGGCAAAGTTAGCCTCTCTGATAAACATGGGTGGCAAACTTGGGTATTCTCCCTAGTGATAACTGTAAATATAACCGGACCGTCAATCACTTTCCATATGATGCCACTGTGAGTTTGTGATGTGCACACTTTGAGAAAGACATTGATGCCTACATGGTTTTTAATTAACCCCATCTCCTTCACATTACTTAGGCTGTTTCATTTTCATATAGCCGGCACTTTGCCAATCCCAAAGGCATATTCGAAAAGGTCAATACAACATACCACTTTTATAATACTCCATCCAGCCCTAAAAAATTGATATTTTTTTTGTTTTTAATATTGTGGGAGAATCAAATTATTACTAAAAAAAATTTTATTATAAAATTTCAGAAAAAATATACTACTTAGAAACTAGATAGATCGATCTATAATTTGAACTAAAAATATTTGACTTTACATATTAAAATATTAAAGAAATAAAATAATATATTAAAATAATATATTACTAATTTTTTAGTAATAGATATAGTATAAGAAAATAAACTCTACTAATTCTTCTTGAGAAACCATAAACCACATTGTGATTTTAATCAGCTGCCGGCCTGATCACCCTTTCCAGGTTTGTCCAATTCCTTGACCAAACCAGCAACCAATGGGCCACATAGCAGTCCAATTTCTCATTGTAAAATCAGCCATTTGACAGTTCATAGATAATAGCCACTTCAACGAGGCATCCAAAGCTTGCTCAAGCCTCCTCCTACTTCAATAACTCTCAACCAAACATTCCCAACACAAGATTTTTCCTTAAAAAAAAAAGGTTTTCCAATCATGTATGGAAGCCCGGTCGCGGGTGTTGTAGCGGTTTTTTGTTCATTACTCTTCTTGCAAGCAACGGTTTCGTTGGATGAAGAGGCCACCGCATCTCTGCGGACCTTCCTTGCCCTACTGTCTGATTTCAATGTTGATCCAACTTTCAGATGGAACTCCTCGGATGCCTGCAACTTCAAGGGTGTTTCTTGTGTCACAAGCAATGATCTGAGGCTGCAACTTGACGGCTTTAATCTTACCGGAGTATTGGATGCTGCTTCTCTTTGCAATCGACAATCTCTAGGTCGAAACTTGACTTACATCAGTCTGAAAATGAACATAATCATTGGGGAGGTTTCAGAAGAAATTGGTAACTGCACCAATCTCACTCACTTGCTCTTGGCTGGTAACAAGTTCTCTGGAAACCTCCCGGACTCTGTTTCTAGGTTAAGTAATTTGAAACAAATTGATATTTCCAGCAACAGATTCTCCGGTGAGTTTCCGGATTTTAGCATGATTTCAGATCTTCAAGTGTTCCTTGCTCAAGATAATCAGTTCACAGGGAACATCTCAAAGTTCCGTTTTGAAAACCTTGTCCAGTTCAACGTTTCCAACAACCA
>JBBYHH010103372.1:0-14928 GCA_038382905.1 Daphne laureola
AACACCTTTTCAACAATGGAGTTCAAGCAAGCATCAAATATACCCAACTCCATTGACGTCTCAAGGAACCTCTCGGTCACAAGAAAAGCCTTAATAGTCTTATCCCAGCTCGGGAGGACTCTTTGCTTCAAGAAGTTTGCAGCCTTGGAGAACAAGTTATTCTGGCTGTGATCGTCAAACATCCCCAAGTAGGAGGCTGCACACAGTACTGGCACAACGTTTTCAGTGCACATTTGCACTTCAAAACCATGGCAGAATCTTGCAACAAGCTCAAAAGTTTCAGCATCACCAGGGAATCCATGGATTAACCGAACAGTATCGTAGGAATTGTCTTCGGCTAAGTTGCCTAATCTCGAACATTTTGATGCCAGAAGATCCTACATGATATCAAAATGTTAGTATATAGTATATAAATATAGTTTCTCTGCTTAAAATACTGAATATTCACAAAATTGGAACCAGAAAATTAGAAACAGGAGTCTTATTTCTCACTATATCCAGGGCAAAAGGCATCCCACCCACAACTACATCCAAGGAACATGTAGATTTGGACAACCTAGCATTAAAGAATTGAAAAAACCAAGTTAGAATTTCTGAATTAAAAAGAAGAAGAAGAATGGGGGGTTGTTTTATTTTTTCTTTTCTCTATTTACCTGGATATTTGCTTTCTCTCAGCCATAAGAAATACCTCAAGGATCAGTGAGAAAAGAAATGTAACAGTTCTCCTGAGTAAGCTAAAATGATCCGTTTTTGGAACTGATAAAAGAGATAAAACCAGTAATGGATAATCTTGAAATATGAAAAATATACTACTATATGATAGTATTTTCAGAACCTTTTTAAGGTTTGTGTTGCAAGCTCTAAGTGGCAAACAATGGAAGGAACAAAGAAATGACTTGGGGTTGGAGGATCTGAGGAAAAAAAGAGAGATTTTGAAGAAGCAGTTACTCAGGTGAAGTGGGGTTTGATTAATCCCGCTGTAAGCTCCGAACTAAGAGGGATTTCATTTCTGTTCAGTTCGTATTTGAACTCGGGTAAAATACTCACAAACATCCTCGGAGTTTTTCCAAACTTGCACTCATCTCTTCTTTATTTGGATGGATACACTCAGCCCCCCAAAAACACTTCTCGAGCACCAGCAAGCAACAAAACCATAACGTTTCATAATTGTGCAATTCAGCCTCTCTTTTCTTTTCTTTTTTAATGAAATTGGAGACCCAATGTCAATGTTCAAGAATTCTATCAACATCTCTAAAGATATTAACCTACATTGCTACCCTTTGTATTTGTAAGATATTTAAGCTTCTGAAGAGATGAATCGGTTTGCTCCATTCGTATGATCCAAGAAAGTTGAAGGTTAAAATGATAAAATTTGGACAGATCGACCCGTTTAGTGACAATAATAGCACTCTAAAAAGTTGGAGGGGTAAAGTGCAAGTATCTCAAAGAGAGGAGACAAAATCTCATTGGAATTTGACTATCCAATGAGATCACAAATTCCGTTGGGCAATACAAATTCCGTTGGGCATAGATACGCGACGAGATCACAAATAACTATCCAAACCGCAGATCTTATCCTTTCAATTTTACCTTCTACCATTCAAGTGAAAATGAAGGTATCATGAACAAGGTACTTCAACATCACATGTTTATTGCTAAATCTTCAATTTTTACAGTTGAGCAGTACCAGTAAGGTGTAGCATATACATGACACAAAACAAGATTTATAAACTAAAAGGACACAGATTAGATCAAAATGATCATACGGATGAAACTTTTGAGCCTTCGAATGAGAATAAACGCATTGCATTATTGTAGCTCAGCCTTGCAACTTCTTCTTCACTCATCTCCAACAAAGATGCAACATAAACGAGTACCTGGATTGAGCCAACAGGTAAGTCTAATACCCAGTTCGATGATGAATCTAAAAGGATTGGCCTTTGGTTCCGTTTTTAGTAATAGGCCAACCAAGAAGCTAACTTTCAAGGCTAAAAGGGAGAAGAAGATGCATACATTGCACACATTTGCTGGCTGATTCAGTGTTTCCTTCGGCAAGGTTGATGCGTCTCTTGTTGTACCAGACGCGGCATTTACCACATCAGCCTGGATATCCTGAGGAAACGAAGGGTCTCCATCAACTAGGAACAGCGAACCCAAATCTGAATTTGGCAGAGCATCAGGCGCATCTGACTCCAATAAAAGCTTTTCAGCTGGTATCTACAAGGTTTCAGTGCAAATGGTATTGAGTGCTCTCGAGGTTCTGTGAATGTCAATTGGAAATTGAGATGATAAACTAACCTGATGCACCATTTTCTTTGCCTTCTGTGCTTTCATTGAGAAAAGAAATCCAGACAAAGAAAAATAAGCACCAAGCTGTGCAAACTCAGAAACCATCTCTGCAGATCCAAGGTAAGAATGAAGGATCAAACCTGAGGGGAAAGGGCCTAAATCTCTGAAGAAAGAAAACAAGTTGCTCATAAATGACGGTATTACAGTTATCTAATGAATCAAGGCATGTAGAGCAAACTGACGAGATTCTGATCTGCCGCAGAATTATTCAGTATTTCAAAGCTGCTTTGGTCATTTAAAACATTAGTCTGATGAACTGAATCCCATGCAAGTGATTTTTTTTTAAGAATTATCGCAACCATCACCGAAACATGAAATTTTCCATGCAAGTGGAAAAATCTATGGTAACAGTGCTACCTGAAAGTCACTAAAGATTGCGCTTTTGTAGATCCTTTAAAGTTAAAATTTTATGTCAGGATTAACATCTTGTTTTTATCAGGCTGTTGGATTATCTTAACAAATCCTTTCAAAAGCCTAAAATACTTATAAAGTGGGAAAGGAATTCCTTCACTCCCCATACTTCATTATATGAAGCAAATCCCCAAAAGCTCGAACACAATGCACAGATGCTGGCTTCTTCAAATCTTTTGCAAGTTCAAGTTGTTTTCTGAATACTTCAACCTGCAGATAGAAAGAGAAGTTTGCATAAAAAAGTCGAGTTTAAATATTGCGAAGTTTACAAGAATAGGGGAAAACGAAAAACAGACGAATATAAAATTATCAACAGCGACAAGTAGGCAATGCATTAGAGGGAAAGTACCTGATCCCCAAAATCTATCTCTCTTCCTCTTGAACCCTTGTCGAGACCAATCTGCAAGAAACCAAGCCTATGCCTTAGATCTTTCTCAGAGCTAAAGAATTCCTTGAACAAAAAGCAAACACAACTTACTTATGATCAATAATTAAACCTTTCAAAATTGCATTAGAATAGCTAGATGGGGTACTGTATGACTTGTCATAGTATTTTTTATTATTCAGAACAATCAGAAACCACCAACATACATACATTCAAATATGAAAAAAAATGAATAAACCACGACTGAAAGAGAATGATCCGTATTAGATACACAATGAGATAAAACAGAATGATTGGCTTGGACAAACAGGCTTCCAAGTTCCAAATTTACTCATATGATGCAAACTACTAGTACTAAGCAGGCATCCTTACAGAAATGAAGAAAGAGTACATCTTCCTTAGAAAAAGGGGGAAATTTTATATTTGAAGAGCATGAACATAACAGAAGAGGAGGGGTAAATAAACAGCACCTCCCCAACAGCAGCAGTGGGTGTGGTATCAAAGAAAGACTTGAGAGTGTCAAACCAACTGGGGCTCCTATCCGCAACATACCTACAAAATAGAGGTAGATAAAAAATGGAATGAGATCGTCAATTAAGGCATCGAAACAGACATTGGAGGAATCAATTTGCTTACCACGGATGAACACCGAAGCAAGGAATCACAGAAGAGTAGCAATTGCCGAGCTCTTTAACTGTATGCCAGTCTTTCTGCATGAAAACGCAAAACCCATATCTTTATGGAGCGAAACGTAGACAGGAAAGGGAATTATTGCGAGGATATCTTATCTGGGTTTCGAACCTCGGAAACGCCATTGACGGCGAAACGAACAACGCCGGCGTCGATGGCCGTGGAAATGAGTTGCGGGGCCTTGTGGAGGATTCTGGGGTCCTGCAGGTGGCAGTGCGCGTCGAACAATCGCATGCTTTTTTCTCTGATTTTTGAGTTGCGAGATCAACAGTATGAATCGATAATGTCACAATCTATTGCAGGAATCTCCGGGTGGACTGGACTGGAGTACAGGGAAGAGAAGCAAAGCAAGCAACTGCTAAACTATCGAGTTGGTCCCTAAACGTTGAATGAGAGACCAATTTTACCATTTTTCTCTATCTCAAGTTGGCTCTCATAACTTATAAATAAATCAATTAAACAATTAACTCCATATAAGGTACTAACAAAAGATAAAAAAAATAGGAATTGACAAAGATGAGGCCCGGGAAGCGTACCAATCACCATGTCTGTCAGTAGTTCGGGATGCGTCTCCGTTCTCAGGTATATATCCTCGATCAAAAGTCGATCGCGAACAATAATGATTAGCTCTCGATGGTCCCCAGTCTCGGATGTAAGGCGTCTCAGGATTATATCATTAAATGTGACCTCTTCTTCATAATGGAGGAGGGGGTATTTATAGGCGAGGATGTCGGCCATACATTGGTCCAGCGTGGCCAGGATGGCGACGTGTGTCACGATGGGACAGAGTCATTGCTCTGATGCTTTACACGTGGAAATCCTACGCGTATGGAGCGCGTGGCTACATCAGCATCTCGTTTGAGTCACTCAGCAACAGTGGCATCCCATATAAGGGTATCCCGGGCCGAGGCGTATATTTCAGGAGATCTCGGGCTAGGTGAGAAGGATGTTTGCCTTATGACCTTAAGTTATTTGGCATCTAAGATTATCGTTGCTCACTTTTTCTTAGAGCTAGTTGCTAGTTTTTTCAAGACATGGTCCCTTCTTAGATTGTTTTCTCGGCCAGATGCCACCTCAGTGGCGGACCTAGAGTAAAAAAGTTAGGTGAGCTAAAAATCAATCGATCAATAATATTTTTTTTGTCTATAAAATATTGGTGCGAATTTTTTGTTGTTGATATTTTGTGATAATCGAATTTATATTAGAAAGAATTCATTAAAAAAATAGAAAAAATATAGTATTTAGAAAGAATGCTCATGAAGATGTCACCGATCAACCATTTATTCCATGCTGTCGGTGCCGGTGCTGGTGTCGGTCGCTCGTCGCACTCGATCTTGACGCTCATCAGAACATCAGAAAAATTTGACAAAATTGTCAGTCCACTCAAGCAACTAGAGCGTCGTCGAGGAGAACTTTGGCAAGTCGAATTGTTACATGAATCATGAATCAAAATTTAAAAAATTAAAAATATCAACTGAAAGATGTTTTGTTCTGTTTGGTGATGAAGATGGGCTGGTGAGGGGTGAAAAGTGACGAGGCTGGGACTCAGTGATGCATTTTTACATGTTAGACTGGGCTAAAGTAAATTTTTTTTTTTATTGGGATGAGTGAGTAAGTGAGTGAGTTATAAATAGGTACTCCTCCCTCCATTTTTTTTTAATAGTTACGTTTATTTTTCAACAGCTAATATATACTCTCCTCGTCTCCAAATAAATGATCATTCCTTTTAACACTCAAATTAAGAAATGGAGGAAATAAAAGATTTTGGTAAAAAATACCCCCATCATTAGCACCCTCCATTTCGCAAAATAATTTTGCTAATTTTTTTGAGTAATAGATGTTAGAATGTTAGGGATGTTTGAGTAAAATAATTCAATTAAAGTTTCTAAAAAGGAAAATGCACCATTTTTTCAGAAATATCTCAAAAAAAAATACTTACCATTTATTTAGGGGTGGAGAATATTTTTTTTCTTTAACATTTTAGTATATAAAGTGAAGTATCTTACATACATACATTTTTTAATCTTTTTAAGCAATTTCTTTTTTAGTAAAAAATTAAATCAAATAAAATTTAAAAATTAAACGTAATAACTAAATAAAAATTGATGGAGTATATATATTTATATAAATATCTTGCCCAGCTGGAGCTGGGCAAGTGATCATGCTGATCTGTCTCTGTGCCACCTGATATCGAATGAGAACATACCCTTAAAATAAAATAGAATATGGATCTAGGTAATTATAAACTTTTATGTGAGATTAAGGTCCTGTTTGGCAACAGTTTTTTTAAAAGTAGTTTTTGCGTTTTAAAAAGCTATTTACGGGTAGAGTTTAACGTTTAGCTGTAGCTATTTAATTTTTACCATTAAAAAATTATCCAAAACGCTACAGCTACTTGAAACAGTTATTGTCAAACGGGGCCTAACTGGTATTAAATATAAATATGAAGAAAACGAAGAAAACCATGTGTGGAACACTTTTCAACTTTATTTTGACATATTAGTATAACATTGTATTAACACTAAAGTAAAATGAAATAAGAGTTTTTTTTTTTTTTTTTGAACGGTAATTTTTTCAATTTTACTTGGACCGAATTTTATTGGGCTTCTTGACTCTTCGAAGGCTAACTTTTCTACCGGTATTTTCTCCATACATAAAATTCGAACTGGAAATCTTGTTTAAGGAAGAATGAGTCTCTTATCACTCAATCCCAATAACTGTTACTCAAGTATAAAAAGTAAGATAGATTTGTCCAAATGATGTAAATATTCATAAAACTTCTTAAGTCATCTCCAAAACAATTAAAGTTTTTAAAAAAAAAATAATAATAATAAAGGAGAAAACTGCCTAAACATCAACTGTCTAGATTTCATGGGAACGAGGTGTAAATAATTCAAGTCAACTAGGTCAAATATTGAGAGCAAAAAAGCTCCCATTTTTTCTCTCAAATAGATCCGCCGTCTGCGTCTGGTAGAGAGAGGAACACGTCATCCCTCTCACGAAAGCAACTGGACAAGGGGCGTGTTTGCCACAAATGTCTGGGAGTTTTCACCAATAACAAAATACAAGACAAAATGGTGGAAGATAGAACAAGAACCGAACACGTTAGTCCAGAAACCTTAACCCCCAGCTCCCTCCACACAATCACTCTTCACCAATGAGAAATCTTCTCTACGATCTTCTAAATATCTTCTTCTGCACTACATGTCACAGCTGAGCCCAGAGGAGGAGAAGAAGAAAAAAGAGAATTTTATTTTCTCAACCATTTCTCACCTCTACTTCATTTTGAGGATCCAAAGTCTGAGACATGAGTAAATATCTCAGATATGGAGAATCTGTATAAATTCTAGATTCTGTGGCGAACCCCTTTATTTATTTGTTTATTGTTGAGAAAGGAGGCCAAAAAGAATGGTGCTTGGTTTCTTACGATGAAGTGTGATCTTTTCTGTGAAAGCCAACAAATTTGGTGCAGCTGACATGGAAGCAGCCTCGTGTGTGTGTTGTGGAAGCGTCCCAGCTGCAACATTGTCGCTCAGTGCTCAGAGGCGTAAGAAATTCGGACCTTTGTCCATTTCATTTTCATCTTCATTGAAGTCGATATGTCTGTTAATTGGCCAAGAATACAGAAACCAATCCACACTTCGTGCACCACCAAGTACGTTTATTCTCAACAACAGTAGTAGCAGCGGCAATAGCACGATCAAGAGAAAGGCTAGACGGAAAAGCAGTGTGATTACCAAACCTAGAACTCGCAGGAGTAGTTCTTCCAAATCCAATGTTATTGAAACTGATTCATCTGTCACTGGTAAAAGTAGTGGTGTTAGTAGTAGTAAACCAACTGTAAAGGAGCCGAGTAGGTCTAGCGAAAAGCAAGAGCAAGAGCAAGAGCAAGAGCAAGAGAGTATAAAAAGTAAGACTGTTGATGTGCGTGGTTTATCTGAAAATGGTGACCCTTTAGGAAGAAAGGATCTTGGGAAGGCTGTAGTTAGGTGGATAAGCCAGGGCATGAGAGCCATGGCTTCAGATTTTGCTTATGCAGAGGTTCAAGGGGACTTCTCAGACCTCAGGCAGAGAACAAGCCCTGGGTTGACATTTGTAATCCAGGCACAGCCTTACCTCAGTGCCATTCCTATGCCTCTCGGGCTTGAAGCTATATGCTTGAAAACTTGCACACATTACCCGACTTTATTCGATCATTTCCAGCGGGAGCTACGTGACGTTCTTCAAGAGTTGCAGCTGAAATCAGTGTTTGAAGACTGGCAGCAGACTGACTCCTGGAAGCTGCTGAAGGAGCTTGCGAATTCAGGTTTTCCCTTGCTTTACAAATTGGAACTTAAAATTATGCAGTACTTCACTTTATGTTGCTTGCACTGTAAGTTACGATGATACTGTCTATCAGTTTGGTTGTTTTTTCTGTAGCTGTTCTGTGAGTAAAATACTGTCTGCCAGCAGGCCTTTGCTTTTTCCTGATATGGTTGATTTGCAGTTCAGCATAGAGCAATTGCAAGGAAGGTTGCTCAGCATAGAACTGTTCAAGGTGTAATGGGGATGGATCTAGAGAAGGTCAAGGCCATCCAAGATAGAATTGATAATTTCTCGAAGCAAATGTCTGAGTTACTACGGATAGAAAGAGATGCAGAGCTCGAATTCACTCAGGAGGAGTTAGATGCTGTCCCTACACCCAATGATTCTTCTGAAACAGCAAAGCCAACTGAGTTTTTGGTTAGTCATGGCCAGGTTCAGCAAGAACTTTGTGATACCATTTGCAATCTGAATGCTGTTAGCACTTCAACAGGTTGGTTTTGACTTTTGCGGCCAAATATTTGCAACTTATTATAGATTTGTTTATTAATTAAATTTATACATCCCTTCAGAAATTCAGTTTCTCATTTTGTGCTACTGATGATTATAATATAATGCAACTCTAGCTCTTTCTTGTGGAATTAAATACTCTTGCATCAATTGTGAAAATGTGTTATAGGACTAGGTGGAATGCATTTAGTGCTGTTCAAAGTTGAAGGAAACCATCGACTTCCGCCTACGACTCTTTCTCCTGGAGATATGGTTTGTGTTAGGACTTGTGATAACAGAGGAGCTGGTGCCACCTCTTGTGTACAGGGCTTTGTCGACAACCTAGGGGAGGATGGTTGCAGCATTAGTATCGCTCTAGAGTCCCGTCATGGTGATCCCACATTTTCTAAGCTCTTTGGAAAAAGTATTCGCATTGATCGTATTCATGGGTTAGCTGATGCACTAACATATGAGGTACTTTAACTTTGCTGGATATAGGATGCTTAATGTTTCTTGTGAACAATCTTTGGATGCAATGTTGCCTTTTGATTGCAATATAACTTAATGGCATTGCAAAAGTATATTACTAAGATTACTGTACTCCTATTATGAGCTTTTAGTGGTGGTCATGATCTGCTGCAAACTTGCAGCTGTGCTATCACCTGTCATGCTCTATCATATCTCTTTGTTCACAGTAGTGTTTATAGCTTTCTTTTGGCATGATGTTCTGTTAGCAGGAGATGACGTGTTATGTTTAAAGATTGCTCCTATTTCATCACTGTGACGGACTCTTCTTTTCTAGTTTCCTGGCGAGATGGAATCTCGACTCAGAGTTGTATCTTAATAGTACAGGGTTGGGGGTTTGTTCTCTGGAGCACCAACTGCTTCTAGGGCTCTTTAATTAACAGTTTTGTCACCAACTTATAGTGTCCTAATTTCCCATCCAGAAACATCTCTTAATGTGGGAAGACTTCTCCACCATGTTTGCATCAAGTACTATTTTGGGTTTATCACATCACTAAGTACCTATAATATTACATTCTGCAGCGCAATTGTGAGGCCTTAATGCTTCTTCAGAAGTACGGATTGCAGAAGAAGAATCCTTCTATTGCTGTAGTGGCTACACTTTTCGGAGAGAAGGAAGATGTAGCATGGCTGGAGGAAAATGAGCTAATGGAATGGAAAGAAGTGGATTTGGATGGACGGCTAAAAGATGAAGCCTTTGATGAGGCACAACAAAGAGCAGTTGCCTTAGGCATTAACAAGAAGCGGCCTTTATTGGTAATTCAAGGGCCTCCTGGTACAGGGAAAACAGGTTTGCTCAAGGAAATTATTTCGCTTTCTGTCCAGCAAGGTGAAAAGGTGCTTGTGACAGCACCTACTAATGCTGCTGTGGACAACATGGTTGAAAAGCTATCTAATACTGGGTTAAACATAGTGCGTGTTGGAAATCCAGCACGTATTTCTTCTGCAGTGTCATCTAAATCTTTGGTTGGAATTGTGAATGCTGAGCTTTCGAGTTATCGAACTGAGTTTGAGAGAAGGAAGTCAAATTTGCGAAAAGATTTGCGCCTTTGTTTAAAGGATGACTCATTAGCTGCTGGTATACGTCAGCTGTTAAAGCAGCTTGGTAAGGAACTAAAGAAGAAGGAGAAAGAAACTGTGAGGAAAGTATTATCAGAAGCTCAGGTAGTGCTTGCAACCAACACCAGAGCAGCTGATCCACTGATTCGAAAGCTCGACTCGTTTGACCTTGTTGTTATAGATGAAGCAGGTCAAGGAATTGAACCTTCTTGTTGGATACCAATATTACAGGGTAAACGGTGCATTCTTGCTGGTGATCAGTGTCAACTTGCACCTGTTATTTTATCTCGAATGGCCCTAGAAGGTGGCCTAGGAGTATCTTTACTGGAGAGGGCCACAGCAATGCATGAAGGGATTCTTTCCACCATGCTAACACAACAATACCGCATGAATGATGCCATTGCGAGCTGGGCATCAAAGGAAATGTATGGGAGAGCATTAAAATCTTCTCCTATTGTTGCTTCACATCTTCTTGTGGATTCTCCTTTTGTCAAGGTATGGGTATCAAAGGTTCATTTCATTAAATCTTGAGTGCTGGATTTATGTCGTATAGAGTTTGCTAGATTATTAACTTTTTAACTGCTGTTATCATTGCAGCCAACATGGATTACGCAATGCCCGTTGTTGCTACTTGATACGAGAATGCCATATGGAAGCTTGTCGACTGGATGCGAAGAGCATTTAGACCCAGCCGGCACAGGCTCATTCTACAATGAAGGGGAAGCAGATATTGTTGTCCAACATGTCTTTTCCTTGATATATGCAGGTAAAATACCAAGTGTTCTTAATTAGTTAATTGTACTTCATATCATTTTCAGTAGCGGATCCAGTGTAAGAAAAGCAGGCGTGCGGGAAAAAAAAAAAACACTTACATGTAAGAATAGGTAAATTTTTTGACGAGTTAAAATACAAATTTTACATAGTATTCATAAACAATTCGATTACAAATATACAATTCTTACAATTTTTACAAACTATTAAGTTTTGTGACTCAAATCTTGGCCAGCGGGAGCTGGGCAAAGCAAGCCCCCTTGCAGATCCGCCACTGATCATTTTGCTTTTTCTGTTAAAATGCAAATGTCAAGTCTTGGTGAGACGGTGTTCTGTGTCATAGTTTCTCTTATCTAATGTCCCAACCTTTGTGCGAATATGTTGGTCCTGTAATAATCATCATATTGCACCTTAACCAACTATGTGGTCGTCCGTAACATGAAGTTTATAGTGTCATTTGATTGGCTGACACTATAAACTCATGCAAAGAACATGATGGCAAAGTTTATGCCCTTCCTGTCCCAACATCTAGATTTTTCTACTTGCATTGAATTATCATGAGAAAGTAATGAGTTTAGATAGTTGTAAAGTCATGTCCTATTACAAGATTGATAGTATAAAAATCAACATGCACATCATGAAGCATGGCTGGTATGTTTGTCCTATAATAAGAAATTGAAAATATTGTAGCCTCAAATTACCTGACATGACCATGAAACTAACATTATTTTAAAACTTAATCATGACACTACAGTTCCATCTGCTTTTACATTCTGGTATTGTGATGTCTGCATCTTATTATCTTCTGGCTGAGTAATTTTTTTCCTTCTGTTGCATGATTTTCGGTTTGCAGCGCATTCTCATTTACTGTAATTGTTTTTCGTGAAGGTGTCAGCCCAACTGCCATTGCAGTGGAATCACCTTATGTTGCTCAAGTGCAACTTTTGAGGGACAGGCTTGATGAGTATCCAGAGTCTGCAGGCGTTGAGGTTGCAACAATTGACAGCTTTCAAGGCCGAGAAGCTGATGCAGTGATCATATCAATGGTAAGTTCTTTGTTCTTCTGCAACTAAGCTCTTACTATGTGCCCCGTCAGCGATGGACCGACATCTAAGTCTTCCTTCTCCTCCTTTTAGGTTCGCTCAAACACTTTAGGAGCCGTTGGGTTCCTCGGAGATAGCAGGAGGATGAACGTTGCTGTGACAAGGGCACGGAAGCATGTTGCAGTCGTGTGCGACAGCTCAACGATTTGCCATAATCCATTCCTAGCAAGGCTTCTGCGCCACATACGCTACTTTGGCCGAGTCAAGCATGCTGAACCTGGAACCTTTGGAGGGTCTGGACTCAGCATGGATCCTATGCTGCCATCACTCAGTTAGCCATTCGGTAATAATCCACCTGCAACATCGAAACCTGGTAGTCCCCAGACGTTAATCCCATCCGCTTTGTACCATTCTATGTACAGGAAAAAAAAGGGAAAAAAAAAAAGCCTTCGTTTAAATTTTGTTAGAATAGTATTACTGTGATTCATGATCTGTGAAAGGAATGTAAAACCTGTACATAAAATTAATACACATACTATTACTTTCGGTGTTAATAGTGTTGAGTGGAAGAAATTGATTCTGATAATGCCACATTAATTTTGGTTGTTTTTTCTGTTTCAGCCTCATTAATGCCACAGTTTGTCTCTTATCTGCTCCATGTTTGATTTCCACTAAACTCAACTGTCCTTTTACTTTCTCCCTAAGCATCCGTTACACATCCATCTCACTCTCTTCTTTTGACAATTTTCACACTCATCATCTCTCTGCTCTTAATCTTTACAGTTTATATTAGAACCCCAGGTTAATAAGAGACCTTATCACCGCAGCTAAACTCAACTTGCTCTCATGGCTGCTAAACTCACAGCTGCGATTCTGGTGTTGCTTCCATGGCTTGTGCTTCTTTTGGTGTTGAGAGGGGGCGGGGGCAGATTTGATAAGCGAAGTGGACATGGAGTTTCTTCGAGCGAGCTCAGGATTGGTGCCCTCGGATTCCTCCCGAGAGGCGCGCCTCTTCCACCTTCCGGTCCTTCCAGGAGGCACAACAAGAGCACTCCAGAAGACAGCTCTAATGGGCACAAACAACCGTGATAGACACATGCCTCTTCAGTCTTCTCTTCTCTGCTGCTCTTTACTCACCCACATTAGTAGTGTACATATACTGCTATCTGTAATTCTCCTCCTGCTGCTTCTGTGTTGTGGCTTCTTTTATTGTGTTTTTGGTTGGGGGACAACCTCTAGATGAATATTTTTCCTTCCTGTACGTTTCTGACAGTAATTTCCCATATGATTTTACCGTTTCTCTCTTTCCGTTAAGGGCGGGCTTCATTTGGAACAACGATTAAGATTAGCTTTAGAAGTTGAGAATTCCATTAAGGGTGTGTTTGGCAACCGGTTTTTGAAACTAATTTTGCGTTTTGAAAAGTTATTTACGATTAACTTTTCACAATTAGTTATAACTGTTTATTCTTGATCATTGGAAAGTTATCCAAAATATTACAGTTACTTGAAACAGCTATTCCCAAACGATGTGAGCTTCTCTGAACCACAAATATTGTTAAAAGCTAGTATTGTTTTTAATGTTTCAAACTCTAGAGCAAGACGTTAAAGTTGTTCCCAAACGAAGCCTTGGATGCCAAGGTGACTACTCAACTCTTGGGAGGTTTAGCAGGATTTGATGATTGCACAAAACAAAAGTCCATGCCCAATCTGGAAATGGTTGGGAATAATGTAGTCAGGTGCTGTACATGTGATGTCAGTAATTCATATACAGAAGATGAAAAAAAAAAAAAAAAAACGAATGGTAATTTCTAGTAATGATGTTTTCGGCTGCTTAGTAAGTCATGGTAAATTATGTGAAGTAGATAGTAACTAGTTTAAATACTCGACTTCGTCACAGATTAAAAAAATTATTGGTTATTAAAGATGTTAACATATCAAATAATAATAGGTTCAAGTCATAAATTTAGGGAGTATCTATTAAATTTTCAAAATTTTAGGTTAGATTGATTATTAGAAGAGTGACATAGATTCCATATATTTATATTTTACGGAATATTTAGGAATACTCTATCCGTTAACAGAGTTAGTGGTAAATTGTGGCTTAAATTAAAGTTTGATGGTAAATTATATCCTAGATAGTAAAATTAGTGGTGAAAATGAATAAAAACAATTTAATGGTCAATCTTATCTTTGGGCCAAATATAGATAAAAACTTGTGCTCTATTACTTTTTACTCAATTAGATACTGAGTGAAGCTAATTACAAATGCATCAAGTGTGATTATCTCCTCACTATTTTGAAATTTACACTCCCCCCTTCATTTCTAGAAACATATGATTTTCCTACCCACTTATCACCAAAACCTACAATTATTTGACCATAACTCCGTTAGTTGATCACTAGTGTGATTATCCATGTTTTGTTACGAGGATAAAATCAATGAGAAAAATTGTATGATTATGTGTTATGTGTACATGCATTTTTTTTAATGGTTTACATGATTTTTTTTTTAAATCTCAGAATAAGTATTTTATAAATTTTTTTTAACCCAGTTTAATCTGGGGATACCCTAGCCGCCCACCCTATTTAATAGGGCTGTCCCACGGACGAAGGTCCCGGTTATTTGACTGAGATTTGAATGCAGCTGACCGATCTCACAGACTGTGAAGATATTCCACACATGGTATTCGACCAAAGTCTAGACCCATTTTTTGTTCGTCCCCGAAGGGATTCGAACTTGGGTCACTCATGTGATCTATGTGACCTGACAGCCGTTGCACAGTGTTCCAGGGGATGTAGTTTATGAATTTTTATTTGTATAAATATCACATATTTTTTTTTATTTTTATCTAAACTAATAGAGCCTTACTTGTTAGTGTTTGTTAACAAAAATAAAATCACTCA
>JBBYHH010103482.1:0-14927 GCA_038382905.1 Daphne laureola
GGTTTAGGAATAGTAAGACGACCTAAAACTTGCAAACACGTTAGAAATATCAACGACTTAAGAAAGTTTTTAAAAGTTGGGTTTTTGGGAAAGCGCAACTCGGTTTAAGGTTTCCACACGTCACCCAGCGCCGCTCGGTCCAATAAATAATCAAGACACTTCTGCCAAGTAAATGGGATGCGGGGACGGTGGTGACAGTTATGGTCGTTGTATTTAAGAATTAAATCTATCTTGTCCATGTCCCTTGATGCTCGGTGTATGTTTTAGTTAAATATGGACATGTATGTGAAGTTGTTTAAGATAGGTTTTTGTTTCCATAAGTTGTTATGGGTATAGGCCTAGGTGTTAGGAATGTTTTGCTTAAGTATTTGTGACTTGAGATTTTAAGTGCAATCATTATACATGTGATCTTGTGAATGTGCCATATTCTGGGAAGTTAGGGAGTTATGGTACATCAGGCCGGGTTATGGGAACTGCTGAACCAAAATGGCCCCCATTCCGTACTAGTCACTCCCCCTTTCCATCCTGCTCCGTTGCTTTCACCAAGCGAGGGGGTGACAACTTGGTATCAGAGCATGGTTTTTGGAATCCGATATCAGAACATACTTTGGTCTAAGTACAAACTTTAGAGGGGTGTGTTTGGACGGGGAAAGCCTGTGCCATCGACTAATTCCAGGATAGTTCTGTGAGGAGCCTGATCAACTCCTTATGAGAACTACCTTGGAATGAGAAGTAGGACTGCAGGCGGTCAGTCTAAGCATGCTCAGTGTGGTTAAGTTTTGGGATTTCTTCTGTGATTTTGGATTGCACAAATTTGACCATCAAGCGATGGACATCTGAATCTGACATCATGCAAGCTGGAGTAAGTTTAAGAAGCAGTTTTTTGTTATAATTCTGATCTGATTGTGATCCGTCTATCTAATCCGTGTTTGTTTGGTGATGTGATATGATTCTGCTCTTCTGCTTAGAATGTCTACATTCAGGCATTGCATTTCACTACAGAGCCTTTAGGAATACTGCTGCTTGCTTTTGTTAGGTAGTTAACCATTTCTGTAGTGCTCTTTCTTCTATTATGAAGTTTTAGGTTATGTGAAACACTCGCCAGCTGTGAGATATGACATCAGAGGGTAGGGGTAGAGGCCCCACTCCGTCTGAAACTTTGTGATAGGTATAACCAAACTTGAGGTAAAAATTATGAAAACCATAACAATAAGAGGATATGGGATCAACTTGTCAGGTTCTATTTTGTTTTCTGTTTGGGACTTTCTGGGTCTGTCTGCATGTCAGTTGTGTTAGAACTTTAGTCCCTTTTTGGTAAAGTTCTGAATTTCAGGTTAGAGTTGGTTTTGCGAATATAATTTCTGGAATGATAGTAATCACTATCACCTTGAGTATCTACATCAGATTAGGTTTGGTAAAGGAATCAATAGTCAGTGAAAATGTCAGAGTTTTGTCGGAAGAACAACAAGACCCCATTAGCTGATGTTTAGTGGTCCCTGTACATTTTGATCTGGAGTCAGGAAATTACCTAGAACTGTGTTCCTGGTCACCTGGCCTTCGCCTGGTCCTTTCTTCATTATATATTGATGTCAGGCGATTGACTGCCTCTGTGCATTGGCTCGCCTGGTCTTTGCCTGACTTCAAAATTGACCAAAAATTCACCCTACCTTTCAAGGATCTTTAAGCTTGGTTTGGGTATGTGTCTCGGGACCTCAGGTTCACATCATATAGGGATGCCAGGAGCTGTCACAAGTGCATGAAGAAATAAGATGTACAGAGGATCTGTGCATAAATCTTCTACGAGTAAGGACCGAGTGTCAATAATCCTTGGGTACCGCATCTGGGACACCATGCAAGATCTCTGTTATGCATCGTTCGATGTTGAAGTATGATGTTTTGAGAAGTGGCTAGCTACCGAGAAGAATATATTTTTGACTGATCCAACACATTCTGCAACAACTGGCCCGAGGCAAGGAAACTCATACAAAGAACAAGTATACGGATCTGAAGGTGCAGAGTCACCGAGTGTCCCTTGGATATGTCTTGAAGTACAAAATGACCCGGTAAAGTGTGTTAACATTCCATATGAACATACCTCAGAATAAGTGTGAGACTATGATAAGGATTAGTTGGGTCGACGTCAGCAAGTACCAGCTAGTTTTAGGGCTCAGTACTATCTATGATTGTCGTGTTGGAATACGGACAGATGACTTGGGGCACAATGAGATGCAACCTGAGGGTTGGAATGCCGCTGGGAGGCTTAAGATGGTATTCTAAACTACCACTCCCGTCGAACAGCTGCAGATAGTGGTTCAAGTATGTTAGCCTAGTGAGATAGTTGGTCGGCGGAAGGTGTCATCAGGTCAGTTGGTCAGATTCTCAGAATTTGTGGTCAAAGGTTTTTAGTCAGATTTGTGTTCAGGAGTGACGGTCATAGGCATATCTGGAACTGTGAACCTCAGTCCATGTTCAATTATGTCCATTTTCTACAGATTCTGCAGCACAACAAGTGTTATCTATTTTCGCTCACATCAGGAATGTTAGAGTTCGTGTCTGCAGCAATAAGTTTGCATCAAATTTTTGCAGTTGCGTGACACACTGAGTGTCAAACGCTTCTGTCATGTAAGTCTGAAGATGTGGCTACACCTAGCTGTGTTTCACTAAATAATTTATCGGTTGGACATCCTATTCTATACTATACATCCCCAAGGTGTTGTGATTTAGTTGTAGGCTATTTCTGGCTAGAAAATTATATACACTTATGGACGTGTTAATCATGCGAGAACTTAGAGTTTTGACCGTCCTCAGTTGGATGGCGTTAGTGGTTTGGAAGTCCACTATTAAGTTGAAGGTTTGTGATCTGTAGTTTATTTAGGGAGAGGATGTGTAGATGGGTTACTTTAGCACGGATTCACTTCCCTTCCGACATCCTTTACCTTATGTTGGTTATTTGAGGATCAGGGTCTTGGACCCTATCTAAGAGCTGGTTCGAGAAGTCATCTCAATGACATTCTGGAATTAGCACTAAGGTTAATTTCTGGTGAAGATTCCTAGCGTCAAGGAAGCTGGGGTTATAGGATTAGTCTACTTACCAACTTCCTGTTCTGAATTCGTGAGTCAGAATTTCAAAGTAGGCAATCAGGGAGTACAACTCTGCAGCTTATGTTGGTAAGGATAAGTTGTTTGGAATCAAGTCTGGTTAAATTTGAGTGGAAGAATGAGAGTTCTTCTTCTTGGAGCTATTGGTTACCACCGAGGGAGTGGTTCTGAGGTATGCTAGTTCAGCTTTGTTCTGTATGGGTCAATTCACCCATGTGTTCTGACTTGGGGCCATGCTATGACACTCCATCCCAAAGTTCTGTTTTTTGATAGATCTGCCCCAACAATCTGTTTTGCATCAGTTCCATCCTGTGGTATACCAACAAGGTATTTTGGTTATGTCCGATATCTGAGGTCGTTGTTGCACCGACACGTTGCTCTATATGTTGACCCCTCGGTTTTAAACTCAGGATGCTCCGAAGACAAGCATTAATTTTAGTCAAAGGGGAAATCCTCCAACTCATGTCAGTAGTTTGTCAAGGATTGATACAACTCATGTTAGTGTTTTGTCAAGGATTGACATCACACATGTCAGTGGTGTGGTGAAGCAATCACAATCACTTCTGCACCAGATGCATTTCCAATAAAGGAAGTTCCGTAGTACATATTCTAGATATGAAATACGTGAGTTTGGTGACATTCTGCATGCATGAGTTAGGATCAGAGATCGTTGAGGCAACCAGGTGTTGATTGCCAATGTTGGTTTGTGCACATAACACCTTTCGATACAAGTTCAGTATGTTCGGTTTTCTGACAATCCAAGACTCGGAGTCTGAAGATACGTGGTGTGTTGGGATACGTTTGACCTTATGGGACCATATGAGAGTTTGAACTCCATTCCGTCTGGTCGTGGTCCACATTATGTGGCATGGTTTGGGAGGTATTTGTGACACGCGACTTGTTACACCGCACACCTCATTATCAGATTGATCTGTTCTAAGGGAGCATTGTGGGCCCATAACCCACAGGGTGTAGGATTCGGGATGTCACCCCCTCAGTGAAGGCCAGTACGGAGCGGGGAGGGGGATGCCGTCAGACATATTCACATTATGGCGGGGGATCCATACCCGATCCCGCAACATCTAAAACCTGCACTCAATGATCACATACATGCAGAATTCGCGCATACAAAAGAAATAAGTTGTGCTCTGCTCAACACCAAATACACTAGAAAAGAGTAAACACTCCCCGAGTAAATCACATACACTACCATACATCCAGAATTCAGGAAAAACAACTGAATACATAAGCAATTCTCAAAAATGCTTCCAAGCTACATGTACATATGCAACCTACATCTATAGAGGCCAGATTCAATAGATGGAAGACATACTAGTTTGGGTGGTCGGGATCACCATGAACACCAAAAATCACCTCGATATACTGCTGCTACTGCTGTATACAAATAGAAGAGTTAACCGTTAGTTATCTCATATGTACTTCTCTCAAGTACTCAGAGATCATAAACAGACTAAACCGAGGTCACCCCCGAAACAGAAACATAATCTGAACTAGGAGCTATGTGTAACTCCGTACCAAATCACAGAAAGCCTAGCGGAGCTACTCTATAGTTTGCTTATCAACAGCTCCTCAAAAAGTATAATCATAAGGGAGTGAGTCCTCGATAGAACTCAGTAAGGGCTTAGGTAAGCATAACGGGTTAGAAAACATCCTGCATAAAAGGTTAGCATGCACAATATGCAATATACTAAATAGTTCATACAACCTTTTATAACATATGAATCATGATATGCAGAAAATGCATAATGCACATAACATCCCCGTACCACCAGACGAAAACACATATGTCCCTCTGGACAATATCACATACATCCCTCAGGACGATATCACAAGTATGATAGCCCCCAGAAGCTTTCATAGCACAACACGGGATTCATACATATACAGACGCTTGGTACTAGTGAGGGGCCATGGTTCCCCTATAACTGTTGTAAGGTCAATCAATGACTGATGCACTCTAGCATCACAGAATTAGGATCAAGATCAAAGAATACTAGAAACATAACAATGATTAACCTCTGATCATGCACTAACCTTACCAAGCTTTGTACCTGCATTCCGTTAACCTTAGGATGTGACTAGCCTCGGGAGTCACCGGGCTCCACCCTCAACCCAGATACTAGCCTTAACAAACCTGATATGCATAAAGGCACCCTAAAATACATATAAAGAAAGTTGAACAATTATCTGATAAGATCAACTCTGAGCGGTAACTCAATGCAATCACACTCTAGTGATAATCCAGCAACATTTTGGTTGACTTCCCACGATCCCCAACTATCAGACATGACACTAAACAATTACACAACATAAAGGAATTCAATCCATTGATCAAATTCCATTACACATAAGCATACTCACAATTCGGCCAACTTTCACAAAACTGACCAACCAACTGAAAAGTTACGCTGCGTTCACTTATCATCAAAGAAAGCTAAACTTAACCACATTTTTTCATCAAGCATCAACAAATAGAAACCTTTATGCTCACATCACAATTTTGGCCAAGGTGAAGGATACATGCCAAATGTGATTTCTTCCAACATTTAATCATACATTAGGGGTTCAAATAAATCCCTATTCCAACTCAAATTCATAATACACCAAAGAACATCCATCTCATTACTGATCATCAAAATCGCCAACATGGCCAATTAAGTGAAAGTACTCCAATCTTTCCTATTTCAATTTGGAAACTCTATTCCAACCTTATTTTAACACAATTTCATAAATTAACAATGAACATCAACATTATATCTCTAAGCCTCAAAATCGGCCCTCACCATAGATGACCATCCATGAAGAATCAAGCATGCTCACAAGCATAAAACATGTTCATAAATATCCAAAGAACAGTTTGGTAATTCACTTTCACACTTTGATTCATGAACACAATACCCTAGCTTTCCTATTTCATTCCACATAAAGAACCAAGAAGTAAAGCTTCATACCACGTCAATATACACCCAAATAAATGCTTACCTCAAGCTATTCTTGAAGAAATTGGTGAGAAAAATTGCCAAAGTGACCCCTCCAAAATCGGCCCCTACAGGGAAGAAGAGAACAAGTTTTAACTTCACCTAAACTTGTTTCCAACAAGAAAATCACATGGAACTCACCTTACCAACTTGATTCCTTGAAGATTTCTTGATAAGAAGGTGTAGAGATGAAGAAAGGAAGAGTTATAGTAAAGAAGATGAAGAAACGAAAATGGTGCTGAAGAAAAGATGATGGTCGGTTGATGAAGAGAAGAAAGAATGAAAAAGGCTTAGCCAAAAATATCTCTTCCTTTCTCTTTTTCACTAATATCCTTTCTTTCATTTTAACTTAGCAAATTTTTGTTTCTTCCCTTTCTTCCTTTCCTCTTGCCGAATTATTTCTTTATTTTTATTTAATTTTGTCTCTTTTTTAATTACTACCACAAATATTAGTGTGATGACATCATCCCACTTTCTTCTTCTTTAGTAACCAATTGACACATGTCATCCACTAAAGTTACATATATGTAATATTACCAATCCTTATCTTAATATTTTCTTTTCTTCTCTTCCTTGCCACCACTTAACCCATTTTTCATTAATGTTCATTTTTCTCTAACTTTTCTAAAATGACCATTTTACCCCCAAACTGAAATTTTACAAAATAATCCAGAATTTACACAACAACATCACAACATGGAATCTAATGCAAATGGACATCAATAGGGTCCTGGAACATAGAAATTAACAAAAAATGTACCTAATACGCCTGAATCTGGGCCCCGGCGATGACAGAATATCCAGAAGTCACCATCTGTCCATGATGAATGTAACATTCTCTCCCCCTTAGAACTCTTAGTCCTCCAAGAGTGCTCTCAATCGCTGGTATTCCTCGGGGTATCGCACCATCAGGTCTCTCTCAGTCTCCCAAGTTTCATCCTGGTCCGAATGGTGTGACCAATGCAAATTAACTATCGGGATCAACTTGTTGCGGATTTTCTTAGTGTCATTTTCCAACAAGGCAATCTACACCTCCTGGTAATACAAGTCTGGCTCCAACTAAACCTCATCCATGGGGATTTTCTAAATCAGGTCAAGAATGCACTTCTTGATCATACTGACGTGAAAGATGTTGTGCACCACTGACATACTCGGAGGCAAGGCTAACCGATATGCAACCTTGCCAATCCTCTCTATGATCTCATAAGGCCTAATATATCTTAGGGCTAGCTTGCCCCGCCTACAAAATCTGACTGTTTCTCTAATCGGTGCAACCTTGAGCCAAACTCTATCTTCGATCTCAAACTCTAAATCTAGACGCGACTTATTCACATAAGAAGTAGTGCGGTCATTCGCGGTCTTCAACCGCGCATGAATTCTCTTCATTTTCTCTATGGTCTCCTTGATGACCTTGAGGCCTAACTTAACTCTATCAGATGCCTCAGACCAACAATGAGGTGTTATACACCTCCGCCCATACAGTGTCTCATAAGGAGCCATGCCGATTGTTACCACCCCTCCGTGATACTTGTCGAAAACTGTGTGGAAGCGGTTTAATCGAGGCGGCCGGTGACATCAAAATGGAGTTCGCCAAAAGTTACGGTCTCGAGAAACCGCCCATTTTTAAATTTTTCTTAACTTAAGTTTCTAACGCGTTATTACAGGTTTTAAGGAGTTCTGTTAACCTAATTGCCTAAACTTGCACCCAGAAACACGTTAGTAGTTTTACAGGATATCGCGCGCTTAATGATAGAATTTAAACTTATACATCAGAAAGGAACTGGAACCCACTTCATTGGGCGCGGAGTTCCATGTTACAATTATACATTTATATGATCTATATGCATGCATACTATCCTACAAATCCATAATAAACTTAAGTCTGAAAAATTATACATTTATACTTGTTACTTCTTACCTTTCCTTCCTAGGAAGGTAACCTTGCTTACCAATGTAGGCCAATTTTAAGGCCCATAATGAGGCCCACTTCGATCCCAAAGTGTCGGCCCAAACCCTTGGCCCAATAGCATTTCGTCCGTCAATTTTCCAAAGTTGACCGTTTTGTCATCCCGAGTCACTTTTTGACAAAACATCCCAGGATTCCTAAAATATTTCAAATTCTTAAAATCCTGTAGAATTGACTTCAAACAACTTATAAGGTTATGAGAATCATCAGAAACTTATTCAATTCTCTGAATTTACCATTTTACCCTTCCGAGGTGATTTTTGATAAAATGATCCCTTATTCAAATTTTAATCTCCTGTTGCGGAATAATTCAGAGATAAATCTCAACTTACTTCCCAAAATATGGGAAACATCAGAAAACATGCCCCGCACGCGTGGGGAATAAATTCCTGCAAATTACAAATTTTGCCCTTTGGCAAATTTTCTCAGAAATTAGTTATTTTCCAGGGGTGACTGTAATATATGGACTGAACTTCTGAGAAGTGGTTGGTGGCAATAAAATCAAAGATGGATTTCATGTATGACAATCAGTTTGAAACTTGGTTGATCTACCTAAAAGGGGTAATACCCTTAAGGTGGAATTGGGTGTTCAAGAGGAAGACTTAGATGGATGGTAACCTGGTTACCTGTAATGGATGACTAGTTGGCAAAAGGTTTCAAGGGTGAAACTTTTTCACTAGTTTTCATGATTACATCCATTAGAGCAATTTTTCCATATTCGCATACCATGGTTACGAGTTTGATATACGGATGTGAGAAACGTCGAAGGGTTATCTTGATCCGGATCAATATTCATAAGATATGCTAGTTGCTAAGATCCAAGGAGGGATTGAAGCAATTTTCTAGGAGTGGGAATTTTCATTTTGAGGAAATAATCAGGAATGGTTGATTACCTCAGTTATGAAGATAAACCTTGTGGCTATAGTTGAGTCAGTAAGAGCCCTTTTGGTCATTTTGATGTTATAGGGCATATCAGAAGTGACACACCTATGATTTGATCCATAAAGGATCAGTTAAGGGAATTTCTTTAATCAACATTTAGGCAGAAACCTCCTATGATGTTAGGAATCAAGATCTATAGAGTTAGATCAGATGTGATGGTTTCGCCTAAATGAGAGTACACATAAGAGTACATGTATATAATTACATATGCCCCAGAGTTTGGGTATATAATGTATGTCATGTTGTGTATTCTCTGTAGAGTCTTGTATGTTTGAGACATGACAAACCAATATACAAAGTTTGGTAGGATTACCAAATATAGCTGAGGAGCATCCTAAGATTCTTGCGAAAGACTTGTGGTCCGTCTTTGGTCTATGAAAGCATAGATTAGCTAATGTAAAAGGAGTTACATTGAAGCTAATCTTCTAATCTGGATAATAATCTCAATTATTATATAAATTACAATAACACTGTAAGTTTGGAAGGATTCCAAGCGAGAGGCAATTTTCATATCTACAACATTAGTATAAGTTCATTAACGTCTCTAATGTTTGGGTGGAGGTCATTTGACAAAGAAAGTTCCTTATAATGTTTGGCTTGGTGCCAAGAGTACTTTGACCCAATAGAACTCCATTGTGAGAACAATAGAGTAATCGTGCAAGTTAAGGGATTTCAATCTCACCAGTCATTTGTTAAATCCTCAATTGACATTGTGAGAGATGATTTGAACATCGGTAGGATGGACATGGACATCATTACTATTGACAATCTAACAAAGTCGCAACACAGCAAAAGCATAGAGGCCATGAGATTCCAATGGTACTAGATACATGGATGATTGGCTTTAGTGCAAGTGGGAGTCTATAGGATTAATGCCCAGAATCCAATACACGATGATGTGGTTTTTAGATATGAATCATGTTATTTACATAGTTCGATTATTATGTTAGTTTCTATTTGTGCATTAATCAAATAACATAATATATTAACCCTGGAATATATCGATATTCCTAAATGTCCCTAGTTAATCTGTTGTAGTGAACATGGTTTGCTATAACACCTTTGAGACTAGCATAAGGGAAGATTCACATAGGTATTGTGAAGGCTTACTTATGAATACATAGGAGAGGAACTATGTATTAGAGCAACCAGTTTGAGAGCATTATGGGATCGTGGTGTGAACATCATAAGTATCTCTCACGGATCATAGTACACGTAGTCCTTCAACCTGAGGTTATGAAGATCTGCTCATGTGAGTGGCATGCTTTGATTCTATGCACTATCATTTTCTTGACCGAGGGAGTGTGCTAGTTTTGAGTGTGTCACAACATCATGGAGTAGGACTATCATGAACCAAGATGAGATTCTTTACTCCCTCACCACGGGATAGTATTCTCATGCGCAAGGTTGAATTGTAATGAGGGTGCAAAAGATCAGTTCATCGATTTAATCTGAGAGTCTAAATGAAGGAACATATCATGTACACCGTATGATCATACTGATGGGTGAGGTTCTGTCATGACGTTGACTTCCACATTACTTGGGTGGCAGTGATGTGTTTCTAGATACCGCTCGCTGTTTGTAATTATGGATGAGAATTCATAATTACCACCAACATAATGGGAATCTATAGAGTCGCACGCAGATGAGTGAACTTGAAAGTTACTTGGCTAAAAGCAGAAGTTTAGTGATTTAAGTGTCAACTTTGTGAAAGTTTGACAGTTAAGTACTATGATCAATAGAGACAAAGGACTAAAGGTGCAATTAGCCTAATTTTAAGGCTAAAGGCGCCTCTCTCCCTTGTGCTCTATATATGAGTTGTTTCCTGGTCCAGTGATGCACAATTGTTGATATAAACAACTAAGAAAACTGCTCCTCTTGGCTCTGGGCTATGATCTCGAAGGGAATTGTTGCTAGCACAGCAAGAGGGAGATCAAGAATTCTTTGGTTGCTCAACATGGATACTGTAGAGGACGGGTGTTTTTCTCGTCAGTGTCAGACTGATCATCATCGCGTGAGATATATTTCTGAACACCTAGTTTAATTCGTTCAACATTTGATCCTGATAGGGTTCCATTTTATTTCTGTCATGTTTTGATTGATACCCGGAAACCCCATCAATGAGATGTAGTGGTTAATAGTGGTTGATGCACTTTCACCTCCATTCAGAGAACATATAAAATATATCAGGCATTAGATTCGAGAACATCAGACTCTCACATCAAATGACCATTAAGATGCGATTGATTCACTTTTGTTAGTGTGTACTATTATTCCCTATTGGATTTCAAATGGTTATTTGTAAATCGAGTTTTTCTAAATTTATGTGTATAAAAATGACGTACATTTGCTTAGGTTTTGAACAAAAATGTCATGTATTCCACTTATGAACAATATTACCGAAAAACTACTATCTTTACTGCATTGGCCACCCCATAAAATGTCAAATCATGGCATCTAATGTATTTCTTTTAGACAACTCTAAGAATTACTCAAACATTCAAAATGGCTAATCAGACAAAGAAAAGCTTCCTACCAACCAAATGAATCCATCATCTAAACATACATGAACCCCAAGTGCACAACTAATATTGTCATAGACCCACTAATTTATGCCTTCCTGAAACTCTTGACTTTTTCCATGACATCCTTCTTCACTTTTTCCCTTAAGATGGTGGAACTTTCAATCAAACGTTTGATGACTATTTGTCTTCTATGATGCACCATAACATTGCCATGTTTAGTAAATAAAAGTTGTTGCCAAATAAATGTCAGTATAGTGTGCATATGTCGCTTAAAATATCATAAGATCACTCACCGGGTCAAGTTTAAATGTGCAACTTTCATCGATAAAATTAGTGTCATTGTAAACCCCCATGTGTCTGATGACAAAAATCCCGCAATCGTTGGCATACAATTCAATTTTTCTACGCATCATCACAGTCTTACATGGTGGTCTGGCATGAACAAATGAAAAGGTCCCAAAAAAACTTGCAAGATGGTGCTTCTTACTAACCAGGTAGCTCCCGAGCAATGCATATTGTACAAAAGTAACAATAGATAGGCGTAACTCAGGGGATATACTACTTGCAGACACATCCATTAGAATCACTTGTGAAACACACTATACTTACACATTCTTGAATGATTGTCCCATATTTCTCCATATCTTCATTCAAATCTACTATTATATATTCTCTTCATCCTCAAAAGATTGTATCATTTATTTTTACAGTTTCACTGTATTTATATCTATGATTTATTTTCATGTATTTTTAGATATTGAAAATTAGAAAATTCATTTGGAAACCATTATTTGATATCCAAATTTGCTAAATATATTTTTTCTTAATTGTTTTACACAGTTTATCTTTATTAAAAAATGAGTCAAATATTGAGCATTGAAACAACAAAGTCAAACAATACAATCTTTCAACGAGGGGAGGAGTAATAAAGTGGAAGCATATAGAGGGGTAAATTTGACCACTTTAAGAAGTGTTGTGGAGACGCCACGTGTACACAGTTTCTAGAAACATAGTGTTAACTGAGTGGCAGAAATGGTAATTAATGAGTGTGAATAAAGGATACGAAGGTAAAGTTATATTTTTACATAACCCACCTAATTAGGTGAAAAAATTTCTTTTTTTACATTTTAAAACATTAATTTGAGTGAATCCAGTTAATTCAAATTAGAACGTGTTTTAATTTTTCAGTTCCCTCCTTGTGATAAAAATGAAATTTAAACATTTGATGAAAGTTTCAGTTTGATTTTTCCGTTTCCACCAAATCAAAGAGTTCAACAAATATTTTAACCTAGCTATTATACTATAAATACAAGAATAACAACACTAAGTTTTTAGCAACAAACTGTCGATTAAATGATTGAGAGCAATGACAAGATCCCCATTTTTATTTTCATCATCGGTTCACTTCAGTCGTTCTCCTTCCTCTCCTTCTTTCATTTTCGTTGATGTTGCCAGATTGCAGATTTTGTCGGCCACGGTCCAATTGCGACACCCCCTGCCATTATTTTGGTTCCATTCTTTGCCAACCACCTCTCGCCTTTAATTGGTCCGTCCTATGCATTCATCTCCACCGTTTATCGCTGGAACCATCAACTAGCCCTTGCCCACTATGAATCATATTCTCAATGTCGAGGAGCAGTTTGAATACACCCGCTCCTAAAATGTAGAATTGAGATCCGGAGAAGAACTATTATTCATTTGGTTAGGTATAATTGTATGTTGATTTGTTCCCTTTGTTTATGATTTTATTTAAGTTACTATCTAGAGATATGCTTGAACTTTAGTTTCCTTTTGGTCCTTTCTCCGATTGCATCTGAATTATTGAATCAGATGTGATATTTGTTTTCCTGATCTGAATGTTTGGAAATTGGAAACTACTTAAGGGCATTTGTGGACCATTTCTTTCATCACCCTCTTACTTTCTCTTGATTAATGCCTAATATTCATGTTATATTAATATTATTATACATGCATGTAAGATCGTTATTATGTTTAATGATGTGCATGTTTATGTTTTAATATTTGTCAACTTTTTTTTATTACATGTTGACTAATCAAGTTGGAATAGTTGATGTAGATACAGTTTCATTAATGAATGCCCAAAATCTAACACGAAGGCTACAAATGCTTCATCACTGTCATGTAAGAAAGATGTTGAAGCTTAATTAGTCAAAAGAAATTGCATAAATAAGAAGGTTGCAATTGCTTACGTTCTACTTTCTTGATCTCTACTTTGTCCAATCAATAAGAAGGTTGTAACTTTTTGCATGCTTGCTCTCCAATTTTGATAGTTTGCTTGCTTGATTTTGTCCTAGGAACATGAAAATTTTGCAGATTAAACTTTGATGGTTGAATTTTTCTTGGTTCCCTTTTAAGAGATTTTGGATATGGTATTTTTTTCGCTTATATGGTATTGACCATTTTGATAAACGAATCAAAGATACAAGAATGAGTTTTCTAACAATAAAGATACTCCCTCCGTCCTAAAAACATTGTATCGTTTGACTTTGTTGTTTCAATATTCAATGTTTGACTCAATTTTTAATAAAGATAAATAGTGTAAAAAAATTAAGAAAACCCATATTTAGAAAATTTGGGTATCAAATTATGATTCCCAAATGACTTTTCTAGTTTTCAATATCTAAAAATACATGAAAAATAAATCATAGATTAAATATAGTGAAACTGTCAAAACAAATTATATAGTCTTTTGCAAACGGATAGAGTATTATAAATCAGTGTGCATCATTTGTGTTGCCCTTGGTTAGAATGAAAAAAACCTTAGGTAGATTTTGAAGTTTCTCGTGTATGGTTTTTCCCTCTTTATGAAATATTTTTAATGGATTCCCAACTATTGTGGGGGAATAATTTTTTTACTCCATTCATTAGAAATGCTACAGTTGAACTTTCCTACTACTCCAAGTATGGAAGGACAACCTTACAATAAGATGGAGACATTGAATGGTAGGTTATAGCTCGCTTTCTTGAAGAATAACATTTGCTTCGATACATGCATTAGTATTTGTATATAGAATCTCGCATATTTTTTGTTTGTTTTTAACATGTCATTTACCGTAATGTTGCACAGGATCCAGGAACAAAACCTACACGATGGATATGGACTTTAATCAATGTAGGTATGAAGATATGTGAGCCGTCAATGTGAGATTCCAAAATGGGTAGTGAGTGATTTTGATGTTCTTGATTAAATTTGATGAGTTACTTGATTAGTTACCATCATTGCTTTTAAGAATCCGATCCATATTCCTACACCTAGCAAGACAGTAATCCATTTAATAATGGTGGGTAGCTTTCTTTCCAAGGGCATTTGTTCACCGAAGGATTATTGGGGGGGGGGGGGGGGGGTTCCCAAAGTCCCGAACTTCTCCCCCAATT
>JBBYHH010103593.1:0-14927 GCA_038382905.1 Daphne laureola
AATCAGATAAACATCAGAACTTACTTACATTTCAAACTCAGAATTAACGGTAGACACGTACCAGTTTCCAAGATGAATTCCTGAACACCTTGCCCGTCAGTCAGTCTTCACCGGAGGCATCTTATGGGACTTTGGTGGCTGTAACAGTTCTTGCCCAAGCAAGTGGGCGAGACTCCTTTCTGGTGCATTTGGGTTGAGCTGAGCTCAATATTATATCTGTATATTATCTAATTGTGCGATTTTCTATAAAACCTGTTAATGTGACAGGAAATTAGAAAACAAATTTTAGGGCCAGGTCATTGGGACCACCAATCAAGTTAAGCGTTCTGCATTACCGACCACCGCTCGGTGCCCCGACATTCGTTTCCACAAACAGACGCTTCTGCCGCACCGGGATCGGGGGTGGTGGTGACATATGTCGAGGAGTGATTCTTAAGAGCCATTACTTCTGCTTCAAGTAACAAATGGCAGACAATGTCATCGAATGAATTGACTTGAGGATTATGGTACAAATTGATCTTGATCCATTAGCATTCCTCATCAGGTAAAGACCTAATGATAGCTTGCACTTGCTGCTCATTGGTGAGCTCATGTCCTGCCTTCTCAACCGGTGAATCATGCGTGACATTTCACGCAAGTGAGAATACATGGTGTGCTCAAATCTCTTAATGTAGTTCTCAAACTTCATAATTATAGATCTCTGTTTCTCGACAGAAACATCACCATATTTTGCCTTTGGCTGTCTCAATGGTAGAGAACTCAACCATTATATTATCTACCATAGTAGAGAGAAGTTTCACACTACACAAGTTCTCTCTTTTAGGTATGCCATATAGGCATTCCCATCACCACCACTGTCAAGAGGATTGACCACATTGGTCAAGATGTCAAGTGTGTCTTGCTCAATCAGAATGAAGTTGACCTTTTGTTGCCAGATTGAATAGTTTTCACCATCCAATTTTAGGTCATTGTTTAGGTCAGCAATTAAACTCTTACTTGCCATCTACAATGATGTAATCACATGTTTTAATGTTCAATCAACACATAACAAGACTCATTCAAGCAACAAGTGTATAAAAATATTTCATACATGGCAAAAGAGGTGCATATAGAACTCAATTAGAAACATACAAACAAGTTTCCATAATTTCATACACATGTTCTTAACGAGCCTTCTAAGAAGGTTGTTTATTATATGTCACTAGTACATTCGGCCATATAACACATACATGTGGCATTCATGTAACACCATCTTGTACTATTGTCTCTCAACTTCTTAGTTATTGTAAGTACATTCCCAGGAAAGATGGAGGGGTCAGAAATGATCCTGCTTAAAATCCACATTTTTAGACAAAATGTAGATCACAAAACCTTAAAGTAAAGACTTTAGTATAAGATGATAAGGTGACACTTGTAAGTAACATATACTTACATTTTTTTGAAACATGTATTTTGAATATACAAACAACTTTTTATACTTCATGTCACTAACACATTAGAACACATATTTTCATATTCATGTGAAACAAACAAGTAATGTTTCGCCAAAAAAAAAAACTTGGATTTTCTTATCATGGCCGAATTCACACAATACTTTCATCACATGATCATTCAAAACTTTTCATTTTCTAGACATGAACCCGATAAACAATTCATCCAAAATTCATGGAAAATAACATGAAACAAATTCAATCTCATGAAAAATCAACGTGTGATTTATGCTTATTGTTTGCCTCATCAATTCTTGTTAAATATTCATACAACTAAATTGAATTTATTTACACATAAACATGAATGAGATTCTAGCAACACAAGCTTTGATACCATTTAAAGATTTTAGATCTTTTAGATTCTCATTTCATGTTCATATTTATACAAAAACATGATTTAATTGCGGATGAAAAGGCATGACATCTCACAAATATCATGCTCATTTCTACATCATGTTCATATTTATTCAAAGACATGATTTAATTACGGATTAAAAGGTATGACATCTCACAAATAACATGCTCATTTCTATAAGAATATATAAGAGAAGATAGAACACATAGGAATATAAAAGGCCAAATTCTAAGTGCCTTTCACCCTTGGAAAGCTTCTTAAGGAATATTTAATTACTTTCTAAAAAACGTAAGCTCCTTCCTCGCTTGATCTTGATGTATCATCTCCTTGATTCCTTCATAAGATGATAGCGGATGGAAGAAGAGGAAGAGGGATTTCTTGATCACCAATAATAGAGAAGAAGAAGATGGACAAGATGAAGATGCCAAGAGGGGAAGAGTGTTGTAAAGAACACTATGAAGATCCACACATAATCTCTAAAAATTCACCAAGTAAGGCGCCAAAATGAGAGAAGAAAGGAAGAAGAAAACTTGCAAGAATTATGTGAATAAGAGTAACCCTAATGGCCATTATTCTCATTTATTTATAGTTGAAGAAAATGGCCATTGGAATTATGGTAATTACTCTCACCATTAAAGCTTCCACTAAGCTTTGATTTAAGCTTACCATTAAGCTTAAATGCCTACTCATTTTCCTATTCCATTAACCATTTATTCCCTTAAAATGAATGGCATTTCCCCCCTTTTAATTACTCCAAAATTGGCATATACATAATATACTTTTAATGCAGTTATTCAATGGTGCAAGTTGAATACAGCTTGTACCAAAGTTACGAAAGTACCCCTACTTTGATAAAAGGTTCTGAAGGTGGTAATAGATACAAAATGAGGTTTGCATTTATACAAAATAATTCCAAACAATTTCAATTCACATAATTGAGCTCTTTTAATCTTATTAGTGCACTTTTACCAAAATACCAATACTTTGATAAAAGATGTCCTACTGGTTTCTTCTTCTAACTTGAACTCACAACTACTTTTAGTTGTAGTGAGTATGAGTACCAGCTCAAGAAGTTCTTAGTGTGTCAGGGAATTCCAACAACTTGGTTCATTAACTTCTGATGTAACCAAGTAAGTTTCACCCACCGAGAGTCCCCACCTTTTGGGCTCTCTCGATTCCCTCTTTGATATTCTCAAAGGAGAATTGAGTGGAACAACCACTTTCTCCGTTGGAGGTACATCAACATGGATATTAGGCTACTCATGTAATCCCTCTTAAGGAACTTCATTAAGCTCTTGATAAATATCAACTGCCTCATGAATAGGTGAATCCACTCATGGATTCTATTCTAATTGGTTTGGAACCACATTAGGTGTCGTAACTCTAATAGGTTGAGATATTCCCACTGGTATAAATGTACCTTGTGCAATTTGTGGATCCTCTTCAAGGATTGGACCAAAAGCGTTTACGTCTTTACATTCACCAACTTTAGGAAACTCACTTTCCACAAAGTTGGCATTTCTGGCTTCAAAACCCAAACCATTCTTTTAACTTATATCCAAGAACACATAGCCCCTCGATTATGTACAATAACCCAGAAAAGCACATTACCTCCCTCTCGATCCCAACTTTCCCAACGGATGCTCCGAGGCATCTACATAGGCCAAACATCCCCAAGGATGCATATAATACAAGTTCAAGGACTTTTCTTCCCATAACTCATATGGAGTGAAGTCAATGTTCTCGGTAGGCACTCAATTTAGATTGTGCACCGCGCATAGCAAAGCATTACTCCAACAAGTGATGTCCAAATTGTCCTTTTCTATTATGGACCTCACCATGTACATTAAAGTTATGTTCTTCCTCTCGAATACCCCATTTTACTGTGGAGTATAAGGAAGAGTGAACTCTGTTTGAATGCCTTTGGAATCACAAAATGATTTAAATGTTAAGGAACTATACTCTCCACCGCTATCAGTCCTCAAATACTTGATCTTCTTACTCGGTGGATTTTCATCCAAGTTCACATACTTTACAAAGTATGATAAGGCCTCTGCCTTGGATTTGCGTAAGAATACACAGGTGAATCGATTATAGTCATCAATGATTATCATAAAATATCTAAAACCATTTCTAGATACCACTCTTGTTACCAGAACCCCCATCCTTGGCGCGTTCGGTGGAACCGCGGGCGGTATCTGTGCAGTGGTGCGGGTGGCGGCGATGTCGGAACGAAACTCACTTCAGTTATGTTCACCCAAAACCCAGCCCTAATTTTTTTTTTCTAAACTTAGTTACTTACTTCTAACTACTTAACGTATTACAGGTTTTTACGACTTTCTAATTAAGTCCTAAACCTGCACCAAAAACACGTTAGCAGTTTTACAGAGAATCATGCAATAATACAACTTATAAGTTGAGCTCTGCTCAACACCAAATGTACCAGAAAGGAGCCCTGCCCATCACACCGGGCAAGCACTCCTAGAGAACATAAAAATATACAACCCATCACAGTATACTAAATCCTACTAACTACATGCGCCTGCCACATCTACAGAGCCCAGACTAAGCCATAACAAAATATGTACTATGCTTGCATGATCGGGTCGTGAAGACCCTGGTGATCACTACAAATTACTGCTCCTGCTACTAAACACAAACAGGAAAGTCAATCCATTAGTCAAACTGTAATCATGCTCACCCAGAAATATTCAAATAACCAGAACAGACTAAATCGAGACTACCCCCTAGTCAGAATCAGAAACCAAATCAATGAGTTGTGTACCTCAAGTACCAGCAATCTCAGAATGACCAGGCAGAGCTACTCTACGGGTCACTAACCAGAAGCTCCTGAAAAATATGAATATAATGGGGGTGAGTCCTCGAAAGGTACTCAGTAAGGGTTAGGTAAGGAACACCGTTTTTATTTTAAAAAAACACATGCATAAAAGGTTAGCGTGCAATGTACTAACAGTTATACAACCTAATATCGCATGGTAAATGATATGCAATGATATGATGTGCAATACAGAAGTCCCGTCGGACTATTTTGAATATCCAGACAACATCAGGAGTAGAAAAAAAGCTGGATCAGAACTGTACCATAATCCACAAAACAAAACAGAATGACAGCCCCCGGCGACTTCTAAATCCGGCACATACAGTCGGGGTC
The DNA here is from genome assembly GCA_038382905.1 of Daphne laureola. Classification (NCBI taxonomy): domain Eukaryota; kingdom Viridiplantae; phylum Streptophyta; class Magnoliopsida; order Malvales; family Thymelaeaceae; genus Daphne; species Daphne laureola. Next base: position 5,018 of record JBBYHH010103593.1, read on the forward strand.
AGAACGCTTGTTACTAGTGAGGGGTGTACATCCCCTAAAACTGTCGTAGGTCACTATTTGACCACTGAATGTCAGAATCACAGAGCGAATTAGTCTTTGATCGCAGAATATCTCGATCATAAGATCGGTTCTCCCAAGCTCAAAAACCTGCACTCCATTAACCTTACCATAGAACTAGCCCCGGGAGTCACCGGGCCCCACCCTAGACCCGAGAACTAGCCGTTAACTAACCTAATATGCATGAAGGTAACCCATAACACATATTAAGAAAGTTAACCCCCTTACCTAATCAGATAGCACGCGACAAACCCGAGTAACGAATTTCTACAATGTTCCTTTTTGAACTCTTACGTTCCACAACCACCAGATATCAAACTAGACAAACACACAACTTATAAGGTTCTAAATTTCTTAATTTAATCTCACTTATCACTAATAGTCAACCCATTGACCAAAAGTCAATAGGTTGACCAATTCGGTCAAGTCATACAGAAAGTGGCCAAACAACTTGTAATATTACCTAATTATCACTTAAGCACCAATTAAACGTCATTTATGACAATTTATCACTGAAGTCCCTAAACTTTTCCAAAATGTTTAATTTTGGCCCAAACATACGGAAAGTGGCAAAACCACTTATAACTTCACCAATTCATTTCCAACTCACCCAAAGTTTCGGCCAACTTACCAAATGACCCTCAAAGTTTTTCTTCAAACTTCAACCATCATTTTTAGGTGTTCTAAACTTCATTACTCCAACATTATTCCATAATTTCAACAAAGAACACCAACCTCATTTTTCATCCAATAATTCGGCCAAAGTAGAGAATCATCATCCATGATGATTCAAGCTTAACTTCATGCATTAAACATGTTCATAAGTAACCCAAAAACACATATTAACACATACTTTAACTTGAATCCAAACCTTGTTCAAATTCTTCAAAACTCGGCTAAGGCATAACATGATCTTCCAAGATGATTCAAGCTTAGTTCCAAGTACTAAAAATGCTCCTAATCCACCCAAGAACACAAATCAACCATTACTTCAAACATCCAACATACTTTGTTCATCAACACCAAGAACACCAACTTCAAAATCATGAACAAAGTGAAAATAATTCAAGATAACCTCCAATATAAGCTTACCTTAAGCTAATATTCAAGAAATTGTTGAAGAGATTTCTCCAAAATCTCCCTTTGATTTTAGGACTAGGCAAGAAAAGAGGAGAATGAATTTTCCATAACTTGTAATCTTAATATCTTCATGAAGTAAGCATGAAAACATACTTACTTCATTAAATCTTGAGCTTTGGATGATGATTTGTTGAAGAAATGTTGAAGAATATCAAGAACACATGATGAACAAGTGATGAACAATATGAAGGATGAGAGAGGGAGTAAGAATCCGGCCAAGGTGAGGTGAGAGAGAGAAAATGTTGTTAAATGATTTTTCTTACCACTTTCTTACTACTACACCTTTCTTTTCATTTTTTTAATTACCCTTATCATAAAAAAATTCCATCTTAACCTCTTCCAAGTCATCCTCTACCATTGGATTGGATTCTTATCCCTTCCATCAACCCTTAAATCATGACACATGTAATCCACCTTCTCTTTTAATATTATTATCTTATATACATAATTCTTACCATAAACCATAAATCCATCAAATATCTTCCTCCACCTACCAAATACCCGCCCCACCTTGCCAAATTACCTTAATGCCCTTTCTCATCCAATTTTCCAAAAATAACCATTTTAACCATGGAACTGAATTTTGGCAAAATAGCCTGTGATTCACGTACTAATTTAAAAATGTGAATTCCCACGGAATAGACTTCAAATAAATCCCCTGGACATAAGAATCATCAAAAAATGTGCCTCGCACGTCTGAAACATAGTTCCGATGATAGAAAAATCTGACCCTCGGGCAATCCTTCTCGGAAAATCACCATCCGCCCGAGGTGACTGTAACATTCTCCCCCCTTAGGACTCTTGGTCCTCTAAGAGTATCCTCAACATTAGAACTATTTCTGAACATCCTTATCAAAACTTAAACCGCAACCTAAGCGGAATGGAACAATTCCAGAGTCCCGTCTTGAGGAACTGGCCATTTGCAGAAACTTCAGACAAATCCCTAACACAGAAAAGCTATCGACACCTCATTGTGATGAAGTTCGGTATTGCAGACCAACCACCTTCATGTGGTTAAAACCAAATCTCAGAAGTTCTCCTCGAACTTATCAGTACAAAACATATCGGACATCTCAACCTTAATTGCAAAATCATATCGTTACCAGCACGGATCACATCTCTAACATGTTCCAAACCCGAACTATCATCAAAATTATCATCAAATATAATCCAGAACAAAAAAAATAGATCAGATCAAAACAACTGACTACTACGGTACAAAATAAGACAGAGCATCACAAAACAAAACATAATAGAACACCCGAAGGTGTATCACAGAACACCAGAATGGTGTAATCAGAACATACCACAGATGTCAAGTCTCTAATCACATAAAATCAGAACATAGTGAAAGAGTGACTACGTATCATAGATGCCTCTAAAAAGGCAATCTCAAACCGTGCTTCACGATATAGATTAATGCCGGAGAGAATGGAGTTCAAAACTCCCATGCGATCTCCCAAGACATGACAAACTGTAAGATACTACGTATCTTTAGACTCAGAATCTCAGAGTGTCAGAATACTAACAATATCAAACTAATCTTGAAATGTGTTATGTGTACACACCAATATCGACAACATCGGGTCGCCTTAACTATTTCTAACCTTAACTTATACGTGCAGAACATCACCAAACTGACGTATTCCATACCCAGAATGTGAACTCCCAAAATTTCCTTTGTTGGTACATAATTGGTGTAGCAACCATACTTACCAAAAAATCACTGACATATAGAATGTCAATTCCCCAACTTTCTTTGAACCAACAAAGCACCGTACCGGTGTACAACAGATTCACATATCGGATAAAATTTAGAACACCTTGTTGGTGTTTCATAGAACAGACCATGGAACTAGCCCCGGGAGTCACAGTCAGGGTCAGAACGCATGAAAACACCAACAAAGAGGAGAATGAAGTTTTCATAACTTGTAATCTTAATATCTTCATGAACTAACCATGAAAACATATTTACTTCATTAAATCTTGAACTTTGGATGATGATTTGTTGAAGAAATGTTGAAGAACATCAAGAACACATGATGAACACGTGATGAACACTATGAAGGTGGAGAGAGGGAGAGGCAGCCGGCCTAAGGGTGGTGAGAGAGAGAAAGATTTTTTCTTACTTTCTTATCATTTACTTCTTACTACTAGACCTTTCTTTTTATTTTTTAATTACCCTTATCATAAACAAATTCCATCTTATCCTCTTCCATATCATCCTCCACCATTGGATTGGTTTTTTATCCATTCCATCAACCCTTAAATCATGACACATGTAATCCACTACTTCTCTTATAATAATATCCTTACATAATACTCCCTCCGTCCCAGCAAATGTATCACATTTATTTTTCATTATTTAATGTATGATTTATTTTCTTTAACATTCTAGCATAAAACTTTAAGTATTTTATATACATATGATAATTTGATGTATCTACTTTTTAAATATATTTTTTAAAGAATTTTTTAACGAATTCTTCCTAATAAAATTTTTAGTCAAACACAAGTTCAAAAGTCAAATGTGATACATTTGCTGGGACGGAGGGAGTATAATTCATGTCATAAACCATAAATCCACCAAATATTTTCTTCTCTTTTCAATACCAAAAGCCGCCCCAGTGATGTAAAATTACCAAAATACCCTTCTCCATCCAATTTTCCAAAAATGACCATTTTACCCCTCAAATCAAATTTTGGCAAAATGGCCCAGGAGTCACGTATCCCTATAAAAGTGTGCCTATGGAATGGACCTCCAATTAATTCCCAGGACATAAGAATTATCAGAAAATGTGTCCTGCACGTTTAAAAAACAAAGTCCCGGTAATAACAGAATCTGACCCTCGGACAATCATTCTCGGAAAATCATCATCCACCCGAGGTGACTGTAACATTCCCCCCCTTTAGGACTCTTGGTCCTCTAAGAGTATCATCAATGTCAGAACCATTTCTGAACATCCTTACAGAAATTTAACCCATAAATTATGCAGAATGAAACAATTCCTGAGTCATGTCCTGAGGAACTGACCGTTAACAGAAACTTCAGACAAATTCCTATCGCAGAAAAGCTATGGACACCTCATTGTGATGAATTTTGGTATTGCGGACCAACCACCTTCATGTGGTCAAAACCAAATCCTAGAAGTTCTCCTAAAACTTATCAATACAAAACATATCGGACACCTCAGCCATAATTGCAAAACCATATCATTACCAGCACAGATCGCATCTCTAACAGGGTCTAAACCCGCACTATCATCAAAATTATCGATGAATATAATACAGAACAGAACAGATCAGATCAGAACAACTGACTATTGTGTTACATAACAGAACAAAGCAAAACAATACAGAACAAGACAAAATAGAACAGAACACCCGAAGGTGTATCAAAGAACACCAGAATGGTGTAATCAGAACATACCACAGATGTCAAGTCTCCAATCACAGAAAATTAGAACATAGTCACAGAGTGACTACGTATCGCAGATGCCTCTAAAAAGGCAATCTCGAATTGTGCTTCAGGATATGGATTACTGCCGGACATAATGGAGTTTAAAACTCCCATGCGATCTCCCAAGACATGATAAACCATAAAATACTATGTATCTTCCGACTCAGAATCTCGGAGTGTTAGAGTACTAACAATATCAAATTAATCTTGAAAGGTGTTATGTGTACACACCAATATTGGTAACATTGGGTGCCTCAATGATTTCTAATTTTAACTTATACGTGCAGAACATCACCAAACTGACGTATTCCATACCCATAATATGAACTAAAAATTTTCCTTTGTTGGCAACACAATTGATGTAGTAGCCATACTTACCGGAAAATCACAGACACATGGAATGTCAATCCTCCAACTTTTCTTTGAACCAATAGAGCAATGTACCGGTGCAACAACAGATTCAAATTTCAAACAGATTTCAGAACACCTTGGTGGTGTTCCCTGGAACGGAATTGGTACAGAGTGGGTCGTTCGACAAATTTGTCACAAGATAGAACTCCGGGATGGAGTGTCATAACTTCATTTCGAATTAAAACACATGTGTGACTCAACTCAATACAGAATGAAACTGAAGCGGTATAACTCGGAACCCCTTCCTAGGTAGTGGTCATTCGCTTCCTGAAGAAAAACGAACTCTCATTCTTCCGTACAAATTTATCCTGACTCGATCCCGAACAGTTATACTTCCTCAAGACAATTTACGGGGTTATACTCCTTGGCGGCGTATTTTAAGATTCTAACTTGAGAATTCAGAATAGAACGGTAGTAGACAACCTAAAACTACAACCTCCAATTCCCTCGGTACTGGACTCTTTACCAGAAAGTGACCTTGTTTCCCATGTCTCCATTAAACCACAACTTCCTCATCGTGATTTGTCAATCCACTCTTACACAGGGTGTAAGACCCTGATCCTCGAATCTCTGAATGCTCTTCACTCACAGAAATTGAACAACTATTACAAAGTAGGGGAGGTCGGAACGGAAATAAATATGTGTCAAAGTAACTAACGTCAATTTACCCGTCAGACTGATGTAAGTGAGTGGTAGGCAAACCCTGAAGTTTGGCACACCCAGTGTGCCCACAGATACTGAATCACTAAACTAAAAACTAACATACTATGCAATCCATGGGGCAAAATCTACTGCTGACTCTTTTTCTCTAACTAAATGACTTAATCGAACCACTGTCTATTTTCAGTGGGAGTGGTAGTTTAGACTACCATCCAGAGCCTCTCAGTGGTGTCTCATCCTTTGGGTGCATCTTGTTGTACTCCGAGTGCAATTACCGGTATTTCAACACGGCAACCACAGACAGTACCGAGTCCTAGGACTAACTGGTACTTGCTAATGTCAACTAACTAATCTTGAACGCCTCGTTGATCTTTGTTCTACCTTTGTAGTTACTCTGATGTCGTAAAGTTGATGTAGATTGCGAATGCTTTTAGTGTTGAATTATTGCAGAATATGCTGAATCTGTCTGGCATCTTCTCCTCGGTGGCTCATAGTATAGTATTGAATGGTACATAACAGAGATCCTAGGCGGCGTCCCCGATGCGGTACCCAAGGACCGTATGTTAAGGTTTTACTTTCTTTTTCACATGCTTTTGAAAACTCCTAATACCCATGTGTCGCTTATTGTTTCTAATTCCATTCATATAGATTGAGATCCAATGATTTCCACTAATTGTATGCGCGATCGCATAGGTTGAAGGTGGTTAATAAAATCATCTCCTCGGACGGGAGGCCCAACCTCACCAACAAACAATCCATATTGCTAGACCAAGACTCAGAAACCTCCGGTCCTCCTTTATTGATGAAACTAGGGGAACCGAGATGCTAGAAGTGCTCCATCATAGTAATTCCATATGGAGTTGCATCGCGCATAACCCGGGGCCTCTGTGCCCTCCAGGAAATTCCAGAATCCTCATCATCCCTATCTCAGTGATGAACCTGAACATAATGGTCGGATTGACCCTCCGACCGCACCCTTCTAGCGTGAGGGTGTATGCTATCATCATTCTCCTTATCATCCGAAATAGACTCAGACCGATAGTTCATAGAACTAATAAGTGTGGTGGTACGTATATCAGAATGCTTTAGCTTGATGGATGCATCCTCCGACCAATCATCTGAACTATCTTGAGCCGGCAGAGCAATGTGCATCTGTGGTCTCCCTATTCTCCCTTGGCCCAGACACTGTTCATGGGTGAAGGCATCTCTCTTAGTATCTCCATCAGGTTCTTCGGAACCTGCAGATCTGGCTGTGGTTGCTTCGGGTTTTGTCGCCTCCTCCCATGGCTTTTGGAATGAGCATAATTAGTGTCCCTGATCTCAGTGTCACCATATCCTGACATCCCATACAGAAAGAGCACGACATAACGGTTAACTTTCAATAAACCAAGTAGAAGTATTTCTTATGGGCTCTATAGTGTAGATGCAATGTATGATGTATACTATTTAAGCAGAACAAGCAGAATCAAAATTCTGGCAAGAACTTTCTGGTCGCCTAATTCCAGATTCAGACGTCCATTTCCTCAATGGACAAGTCTGGCGCGATTCCCGTTTTACCTAAGTTTAACCCAAGCCTTAGATTATGTTAGGCATGTTTAAACTGACCGCCCATAGTCCCACTCCCCAATTCCAAGATAGTCGACAAAAGAAGTTGATCAGGTTCCTCATGAACCATCCCGAAACTGATCAGTAAAACTGGGGCTGCCCGCCTCAACATACCCAACACAAACCTAATCTCTGATACTAAATTGTCACCACTACCCCCGTCACCGGAGGGTTTGATGGAAGCGCGGGCGGAATAGGTGTGGTGGCGGGAATGGCGGCGACGTCGGAAGGAGACCCTTCTGAGTTTTGCAAACCCAAAACTCGGCCCTAATTGTTTTTCAAAACTTAGTTACTTAGCTCTAACTACTTAACGCGTTATAGGTTTTTACAACTTTCTAATTAAGTCCTAAAGCTACACCCAAAACACGTTAGCAGTTTTACAGAAATTTGCGCAATAATACAACTTATAAGTTGAGCTCCGCTCAATCCCAGATATACCAGAAATGAGTCATGCCCATCATACCGGGCAAGCAATCCCCGAGAAAATAAAAATATACAGACCAACAGAGCATACTAAATGCTACTAACTACATGCGCATCCCACTTCTACACAGCCCATACTAAGCCATAACATAATATGTACTATGATTGCGTGATCGGGTGGTCAAGACCCCGACGATCACTATAAGTTACTGCTGCTACTAAACACAAATAGGAAAGTCAACCATTAATCAAACAAAAATCATGCTCACCCAGAAACATACATATAACCAGAACAGACTAAATCGAGACTACCCCCTAGTCAAAATCACAAACCAATCAATGAGCTGTGTACCTCAAGAACTAGAAATCTCAGAATGACTAGGCAAAGCTACTCTGCAGGTCGCGAACCAGAAGCTCCTGAAAATTATGAATATAATGGGGGGTGAGTCCTCAAAAGGTACTCAGTAAAGGTTATGTAAGGATCACGGTTTTTATTTTAAAATCCACCTGTATAAAAGGTTAGCGTGCAATGTACTAGCAGATATGCAACCTAATATCGCATGGTAAATGATATGCAATGATATGATATGCAATACAAAAGTCCCGTCAGACTATTCTGAATATCCAGAGCAGATCAGAGGCAGAAACAGAATTGGGTCAGAATTGTACCAGAACCCATACCGAACAAAACAGAACGACAGCCCCTAACGGCTTCTAAAGCCCGCACACACAGTCGGGGTCAGAACGCATGATACCAGCGAGGGATGTACATCCCCTGAAACTGTCGTAGGTCACTATTTGACCACAAAATGTCAAAATCACAGATCAGATTAATCCTTAATCACGGAATATCACAATCGTAAGATCGGTTCTCCTAAGCTTGAAAACCTTCATTCCGTTAACCTTACCATGGAACTAGCCGCGGGAGTCACCAGGCCCCACCCTCGACCCGGGAACTAGCCATTAACTAACCTAATATGCATGAAGGTAACCCATAACGCATATTAAGAAAGTTAAACCTCTTACCTAATGACGTATAATCCTTTAAGCGACAATCCCGAGCGATAACGTCCGATGAACTTATTGAACTCCTGCGGTCCACAGCCACTAAACAACAACAGAACATATAAGGATTTGACTTAATCAATCCTACCGCACTCATTTCCACTAACGGTCAACCCTTTGACCAAAAAGTCAATAGTTTGACCAACTCGGTCAAATCATGGTAAAAGTGGTCAAACCAATTTTTAATTTTATTAAGCATCAATTAAACATCATTCCTTACTAATTATCAACAAAGTCCCCGAACTTTGCTAAAATATTCAATTTTGGTCCAAACTCTCATAAAATGGCAAAAACACCTAAACTATTACCAATTTCTTTCTTAACCTTAAAGAAGTCTAACCTTACTTCTTTTACCATTAATTATCCACAAAGTCCTTAATCTTTTTCCAAATATTTGATCTGGCCCAGAATTTCCTTAAAGTGTCCAAAACACTTAAAGTGTTACAAATTCCTTACTTGACTTTACGAAAGTCCAATTCCAATCCAATTTTCATTATTACCCAACAACTTATCAAACTTTTCAGAAAGTGTAATTTGGCCCAAATTTCACAAAGTGGCCAAAAGTGCCAAATTTTACATTAAATCTTCAAATGAGCTTAATTATACTTTATTTGTCACTAATTATCAACTAACACCAAACTTTACCAAACTTTACACTTCGGTCCCAAAGTTTCTAAAAGTGACAAAATGACCCATAATCTTTAAATTAGCTCATTTTCACCTAATTTTAACATTTATCAACAAAAACACAAAATCTTTCCAAACCAACCCAAACTTTCGGCCAACTTACAAAATGACCCTAGAAATTTTCTTTAACTTTTCAACCAACATTTTTAGGTGTTCCAAACTTCATTAATCCAACATTAGTCCACAATTTCAATAAAGAACACCAACTTATTTTATTAACCATGAATTCGGCCAAAGTAGAGAATCATCATCCATGATTATTCAAGCTTAACTTCATCCATTAAATATGTTCATAAACAACCCAAGAACACATATTAACACATACTTTAACTTGAATCCAAACTTTGTTCAAGAACATGTAAAAATCGGCTAAGGCACAACATGATGATCCTTGATGATTCG
>JBBYHH010103923.1:0-14923 GCA_038382905.1 Daphne laureola
GTTTCTTCTTCTGGCTTGAACTCACAACTACTATTAGTTGTAGTGAGTAAGAATACCAACTCATGAAGTTCTTAGTGTTCCAGAGAATTCCAACACAATCATCCCCATTTCAATTTAGAAACTCAATTCTAACTTCATTTCAACACAATTTCACAAATCACCAAAGGAAATCAACATAATTTCATCACCCTTGAAAATTGGCCATGACCCTAACTGACCATACATGATGATTCAATGATAGTTCCAAGCATGAAATATGTTCATAATCATCCAATTAAAACTTTAGAACTTCACTTTCAATTTAACTCAAACTTTGCTCATAACTCATAAACCCTAGCTTTCCTACTTCATAATCTTCAACCAACATGAAGAAATAGGATATGAAAGCTTAACAACACTTTAAGACAACCTAAAATTCATGCTTACCTTAAACAATTCTTGAAGAAAATTGATGGAGAAAATTTTGAAAACTCCACCCTTAAAATCGGCCCTAATGAGGAAAGGAGGAGATGAGCTCAAATCACTTCCCAACTTGATTTCTTCATGAAATTCTTATGAAACTGAACTCACCTTCTTAATCCTTGAAGAATTGATGAAGATTTGGTGAAGATTGATGAAGAACACCATGGAAGAATGAATGAAGAAATCGGCAATTTGGGGAGGGAAGAGAGAGAGAAGTGTATTGTTAAAATGATTTTCTTTCCCTTTCCTTTCTATTTTAAATCCTTAATATCTACTACCTCATATTTATTTTCCATTTTAATTAACCTTATCACAAAAAAATTCCCCTTTCTGCTCCATAATTACTTAACATATAATAATTTACTTCACCATAACATGTTGACACATGTATCCCACTTTTCATTTTTATAATACTTTATATCATACTTATCCCAATATATTTCACCTCTTAACAAATTATAGAAAATATCTCCTTTTTCCTCTTCCGATTTAATGTCCATTTTCCTCTAATTTTTTCAAAATGACAATTTTGCCCCTGAAATTAAAATTTGGTAAAATGGTCCCGGACTCACGTACCAATTCCGAAATGTGAAATCCCATGGAAATAAGTCTCTAATGAAGTCCTGGGACATTACACTTAGTAGAAAACATGTCCCGCATGCTTAAAATGGAGTCCCGGTACTCCAGAATCCGGCCCCCGAATAAATTATTCAGAAAAATTACCAATGTTCTGGGTTGGTCTCTAAGAATACTTCGCAAGGAAGAGCAAGTTTGATAGGATACTCTATCAACGCATTGATCCAACATTATTGTCTTCATTCTAAGTTCTATTAGTCAGGCAACCTTAGTGTAAAGTCTTGTGTGTCAAGCAACCATTGTACAAAGTCATGTGTGTCAGGCAATTGTTAAGTCTTGTTAGTCAAGCAATCGGTTAAGTCCTGTTAGTCATGCATTTGGCGTAAAGTCTTGTGCATCAAACAACCTTTGTTCAAGTCTTGTGTGTCAGGCACTCTATATAAGCCCTGTGTGACAGGTCTCAGTGCTAGTGGAGAAAATCTCAAGTGTGGCTTGAATAGAGGATGTAGGATGAGTTGATTGAACTTCTATAAATATCTATGTCCTTCTCTCTTCTACACACTTCTATCTGTGCACACCATCAATGCGTTGATATCTTGCTACTACAAGTATATTCATCTTTGATTTATCAAACTATTGATCAGAGGGTTTCGGTTGAAAAGCCAAATGTTTTAAAATTATTTTAAGACCTATTCACCCCCCTCTTAGCCATACTTAGGTCTACAACATTTCTAGAAATTAACACAATTTCAAGACAAAAGATTCGGTCACGAAACAAATTTCTAGTAGAGAAAAAAAACTAGGGTTTGAGCTTAGAAATCTCTTGGTACCTTTGTGTTCTTGAGCAAATGAGCCCTGATACCACTTGATATGAGTCTCCTAGAGGTTCTAGGAGCTCAAGGAGCTGGAAATCTAGCTTAAGAACACTTTGTGATTACAGATTGAAGCCCAAGTCTTTCACCTCAAAGAACTAGTGTTCTTTGCAACAAAAGACTTGATTTCAGATGGTTTGAGCAGCCTTGGAACCTCTCCCATCGGTGCAGGAGCAACACCAATGTTACAGTCGCCACTAAATTCTGGGCCATTTTACCAATTTTCACCTCTGAGGGTAAAATGGTCATTTTGGAAAAAATGGAAGGAAATTGATAATTAATTTGGAAAGCAAGGAAATGGTGACTAAATGAAGAAAGGAAAACAAAATGACAAGTTATGATATATTATGTTTAATTACATAATATATTATGATTATGTTAGTAAGTGGAATACAAGAGTCGCATTTTTGTGGTTTAAGGAAAATCACTTGAATGTGAAATGGTGATGGTACATAATTGGAGAAGATTAAATTATGTTATGATTGGTAAATTTAAGTGGAATAAAAGGTGAGGTAGTAGAAGGAAAACTAAAAGAATGGCGTAAATAATAATATGTATATTATAAGGATGGGTAGTATGATAATGAAATATTATAAATTAAAAGTTCATCCTTTCTCCTCTCCCTCTCTAAACCGCCGATCGCTCTCCCTCTCTACCATCTCCTTCATCAAAATCTTCATCAAATCTTCATCTTTAAGCTTTATAATTTGAAGGTGAAGCTAGTTTTATGTGAGGATCATCAAGGGAGTAAGATTGCATTTGAAGAAACTCAATTCTTTTCTATTTTTTAGTGTGGCCAAAAATCACTTGAAGCAAGGGGGAAGAATTTTCATCAGTCTCTTAAAGAATTGTGAAGGTAAGCTTGTTTTAATGATGATTATGGTGTAGGAACAAGCTTTACTTCATCAATTCATTATGATTGCTAGAGATTATTAATTAGGGTTCTTGAGGTTCAAGATGGAAATTTGGGGGAAGTTTAAATTGATACCCAATTAGTGTTCTTGGGTGGTTATGGAGCATCTTTAATACTTGCAAGTAACTTCAATTCATCATGAATCAATGAGTTGTGTTTTAGGGCCAAAATTGAGGTGGAGCATTAAAGTGTTGAATTGAGTTAAGGTGAAGGTTTAAATGTGTTCTTGGGTTATTTTTGAGCAACTTTAATGCTTGAAGTAAGTTGAGAATCACATGGGATGATGGTGCCCCAGTTAGGGCTGAATTGTGTCTTGAATTTTAAAAATGTTGGTTCAATGCTAATTGTGTTAAATGCTATGGATTAGGGATGTTTAAGAACTCCTAAATTGGTATAAAAAGTATGGAGAAAAGTTGAGATGGTTAGTTTTGAAGATGAGGCCGAAATTGATCATGGTTTCAATAGTTGAGGATTGATGTGAAATTGTGTATGGATGATCTTGTTTAGGTGTTTAGGAGTGTAATTTGATGAAAGCATGAGAAAGAAATATAATTTTCTATGTTTTGTTACTTTGGCCGAAGTATATTGCATACTGTGCATACTGTGCATACTAACATTGTCTTTGCAGGTATCATTCGTTAAAACCTTTATTCTTACTTGCACCCTTAGTGAGTTCTCTCGGGAACTCACCCCCCTTACAATTCTACTTTTCAGGAGCTTCATGTTCTAGGGCCGCGGAGTAGTTTCCCGCCTGGCCATATAGTGTTTTGTACCAGAGGTACAATTTAGCTCCTTAATGATTATGGTTTATGATAATGGGAAGGAGGTGAAATCGATTGAGAAAATGATTATGTTATGGAAATGATTATGATATGAAATGGAAAAGAAAGTATGAAATGGAATAAGGTATGAAAAGGAAAGAAAGGAAGGAAATGGTTATGAAAAGGAATAAATGAAAGGAAAAGGTTTGGAAAAGGGATGAATGAAAGGAAATGATTATGAATAGGAAAAGCACGTAAATAGAAAGGTATGATAATGGAACAAAGTATGGTATGATAATGGAAATGCATGTTAAGGAAAGGGAAAGTAAATGAAATGAGAAATGGCTAATACGGGAAATGGATATTCTGGATTTTCTGGATGAGCACCTTATGTTTATGGTTAACGGTTAACACTTTTCTTTTGTGTATTTTCAGCAGCAGCACCAGCAGTATCAGGTGTTGTGTGTCAGAGTCTCACAGATCTGATCACCTCAGCATAGTATGTATTACCTATTGGCAAGTGGCTATGTAGCTGTAGATTGCGTATACACATGTAGAGGTGAAAACATGTTGAAGTATGTTCTATATTAGAATGATTGAAGATTTTTGGAATAGGTTGTATGATGGGATATTTTTATGAATTCTGATTATGTTTATGATTATCGGATAGTACTTGCGCAATACAGTAGGGGAATGGCTCTTTTCTGGTGCTTCTGTGTTGAGCGGAGCTCAGCTAAACTATATATGAATGCTGATATTTGCAGGGTTGTAATTGTTGTATAAGTGTAGGATTTTCGCATTGTTAAAACGATAGGTTCTAGTATTGTAAACAGGAAATTGAAAATGTAACCTGGGACCGGGTTGTGGAAACCGCCCACTAGAGGGGCTTCCCGTTACGTTAAGTGACCGTCATCCCGCCCCTCTGGCCCGTATCCGCTTCCACCGGGCCGTGTACAGAAGGGGTGGTGACATATATTCTGTGTAAGGAGGTGGATTTTAAGGAGTTGAGAGACTATAGTATAAGATTATGTTACATGAAAGGCACATGTATGTGTTACATGACCGAATGTTGATGTGATATTAAAATGGAACCTTCTTAAAGGCTCATTAAGAACATGTGTATGAAACAATGTAAACATGTGATTTGCATCATGTAGATGACATGTAAGAATATCATAGTTGAGTTTAACAAGGACCTCAAGTTGGATCGTGACAACTATCCAATTTGGCAACAAAAGGTCAAGTTCATCTTAACTGAGCAAGACACACTTGATGTGTTGACTAGTAAGGTCAATCCACCTGGTGATGGAGAGGATGGGGTGGCCTATGTGGCTTACCTAAAAAAGAATAGTCTTAGTAGAGCTACCCTCCTCTCGACCATGGTGGAGTTCTCAACCCATGACAGTGCCAAAGAGATTTGGGACATTGTCAAGGCTAAGTTTGGTGAGGTTTCTATTGAGAAACAAAGATCTATGATCTTAAAGTTTGAGAACTTTGTCAAAAGAGCTGACCACATCATGAGCTCACACTTGCGTGAAATATCATGCATGATCCACCAGCTAAACCAAACTAGACATGACCTCACTGATGAACAATAAGTTCAAGCTATAAGAAGATCTTTGCCTAATGAGGAGTGGTAGTTGATGAAGGTCAACTTGCACCACAATCCTCAAATTAAGTCATTTGATGACATTGCCCGCCACCTACTCCTTGAGGCCGAGGTGATGGCACTCAAGGACGACTCCAAGACATATGTTACCTCTACTTCCTCCAACAAGAAAGAAGGGAAAAATAAAGGGAAGTGGTTTAATGGTGGCAAGGGCAAGGGCAAGGGTAAAACAGGATGTAACAGACCCAACTTGAACAAGTTCAAGAAAAAAAGGGATGTTTCCAAACTCAAGTGCTTCAACTGTGGGAAGAAGGGATATTTTGCAAAAGATTGCAAGAGTCCTTCCAAGGTACATTTACCTATTACATCTTCTAATGTACATGTTATGTCATGTACTATGCTTACTGAAAGCAATTCTTTGTGGATTGTAGACTCGAGAGAAATAAACTACATAGCCTGAGATATGTCTTGGTTCATGGCTTATAAGAAACTCCTAAGAGGTGCAAAGTGTGTATCAGTGGGAAACAATAATGTAATAGATGTAGTAGGTATAAGGACTTGTAAAGTCCCCGTGTGTAACGAATATTATATTTATCTTATGGACACCTTATATGTACATGATATTTGTAGAAATTTGATTTCTATAATTAGTTTGTTGAAGTAAAAATATAGCTTGTCTTTTTCTAATAATAGTCTTACTATTATTAAAGATAATCAAGTGGTGTGTGAATGCTTGGTTAATAATGGTTTGTATGTGGTGGGAGTTCTTCAATGGGGACCACCACGCTATTGAGTCTATGACTTCTGGTCTTGATGACATTCAGCTCCATCTCCATCTGTCGGATTAACCTGTGCAGTTGACAGAATCTATAGATCGCACCACAGTTTTGCCCGGGGGTGGGTCCTCCGATGCTTAAGTCAGTATATTGGGTGGAGAGAATGTACCAAATCTTGGGCAGAGTGAATAGTTACCTTAAATAATGGACTGATGTAGGCTTATATAGTCTTGTCTAATAGAGTGGCATATCTGTAATACTTTGATAAGAAAGAGGCGGTTGGTGTCAGAGGACAGGTGGCAAATGCCAGCCATCGGGTTGTAATGCGATGAGGGCATGACCTCGGTTCGAGGATGTATACGTTCGGGTATGATGTCTTCAGTCGTTTTTAATGGACAATCTTTCCTGGGTTTCTGACTCAAGCGTTCTTGTAGGGTTTTTTGATCTATAAGCCCACTTTAGGTCTTGGAGACTTGGTTTGGGCCTATCGACCATCAGCAAGGCTCATAAACATCTTAATTCCTCCATCTCTTTTTTGTTGCATAATTTTAACCAACACGTAGATTAAGAATGTGTTGATTTAAGAGTAAATAAGTAAAATTTGTATATAAGATAAAAATAGTTTTTTTTAGTGAAAAGAGAAAGTAAGACTAACAAAGTAAAATTGGTGTAAAATTTGTTCCATAAAATGAAATGTAATAACTTTTTTTGGATAACTCAAAAAGAAAATTGTAGTAACTATTAAAGGAGAGGAGTATTTGATAAAATAGCAAGTTCTTAAGCTATCTTTACAAAATGATAAATCGCAGGACCTGTTTTATGAGAGATCAATTTTCTAGATGTTTGTTTAGGATTGCTAGGGCGAGGATAAGGGTTTCATACCACAGGTGCATTTTTGGGTATTGGAGGGCCAAGTAGTTCACTAGATATTCTTCTTTGGGTAACAAGAACCATAAAACGATTGCTGACTCGCGCTGCTTTGTGTTCATTTGTAGGCCCCCGTTTTGCACTTCTATAATGCAGTGACTCGTCAAATCGGACGACCACCAGTTGGAACTTGCATTGAAGATCAAAAAACGATTCTGTTACTGCCGAAAATCACAATGCAGCACAAGTCGACAACCATTGTGAGCAGAAGTTGCTGCAATCCGATGACAATTATTTTTTAAAGGTTGCAGTGGAGCGTTGGCAGCTAGATGGTGATGGAGGGAAGGTGTATTTGGAGAGACCCTTTAACATTAAGATAAAACATTATAGAGGTAAGAAAAGAAATTTGGAGGTAAGAAATCATGGGGGTTGGCTTGCAACCTGATTTCCAGGTTAAAAAATCAATTTCTGGCTAGATGAAGATCGAGTAAGCAAACACAGGTTGAAACATTCTTGATTACAGAATCAAACAGATAATGAATCTAAAATTACAAATTACTTGGCTTTGGAGTTGGTTGATGGCCATGGTTGCTCCGCAATGCGTCACATAAAATACATCACTTTTTTTTTTTTTTTATATTTATGTTGTGTTTTTTTTAAAGGTAATTATCATTTATCCCGTGAGGTTTGTTATAATATTCACTTTGTCCCTCGTATTTCTAAAATCCTCTCTTTTCTTTTCTGAGGTTTGGTAAAATATACAAAAATCCATTGGGGTCTAACTTACGTTTATAAAACTGTTAAATTTTAAATCTAATTACAAAATTAAATCCTTAATTTTTTAATACTAAAAGTTATATCCTAACATTTTTTCCCTTGCAATTTTACCATCTCCATCAATTTCTCTGTCATCTCTCACACTTACCATTCTGCTTTCCAGCGAACTCACCGGAATCATCTAGGCTGACCATTTCGCATCGGGCTCGCGAACCAATCCTTCAGCGCCTCTGTTTCCCGACTGACATTCGCGCTCTAGTGTTGGTGAGTCACTTCCAGCATAGCTCCTGTCGTCGCTCCACTAGTGGGTTCATGCGCGGCCGGCCCTGGCGAGAATCTCACGCGTCGATCGCCTCGCTCTCTGTCTTCGCGATGCGTCCGTCGAAGAAGACGAACCAGATCCGAAATGAGATTTGCTCCATGCCTCTCACGCTCTCGCACCGGTGAGGCGTTTCCTCGCCCAACTTCTGCCACGCCGTGTCCGTCGTGTAGAATCTGGCGCCCGGCTTTGCTACATCGATCTCAGTCTCGATCACGTCCCAAGAGCCCAAGAAAAATGAAGAACTAGTAGTCAATGTAAAAGACAGGGTAATTGATGGAGATGATAAAATTGCAAGGAAAAAAAATATTAGGGTATAATTTTTAGTATTCAAAAATTAAGGATTTAATTTTGTAATTAGATTTAAAATTTAACAATTTTGTAAACGAAGTTATATTTTACCAAATCTCACGTGAGAAAAGATATGATTTCAGAAATACAAAAGATAAAATAAACATTATAACAAATCTCAAGATAAATGATAATTACCTTTTTTTAATTGTATCGGGTGTAGTGAAGTGCTCACGAGTTTTGTATCTTGCCCTCTTTCTAATTTACTGAAAATCACATACCCTACCCGTTCCTTCTTTTATTATTTTATCTAAACCCATCGTAAATTATCACTCTTCTGTGCTCCGTGATGTAAAGCTTTTTTTTTATACCATTACCTTATTCTCGTAATAAAAATGGGGATTTTTATGTTCTTTTATTATTTAATATTCCATCTGCCCCAATTTGAAACGTTTTTCTTTTCTAATCGTGCCAAAATTATTAAAATATTTCTACATAATTAATTATTTTATTACCCTTGATGAATTATGTACTTTTCTACTCTTTTATTTCCCCCCACGGTCCCACCAGCTACCCCACATGTCCTCTTCGACCATATGATATTTCACTCCAAATATCAGATTGAAACCTTTAATCTCCTTCTCTCACCCCTGTCATTTAAACGAATTCACTTCAATATTAGTCATTTGTTCTCCATTGATCCAACAATGATGGTGATGAAGCTACAACTTTAACATTGTGTTACGTTTATAGTCCCTTTCTCATTTTCTCGTCCTCTTTAAAACTATTTGTTTCACTTCTTTCATCTCCAACTTTCTCTCTTCTAGTCAGTTGTCTCACCTAAATCAATAACCATGTCTTTGTTATCGCCACCAAGGGCTCTATTAGACAGGTCACCGGAATTCCAACGGTGGATTTGATCAAGGCCGACGTCAAATTTTCAAAATTGGCGGAGGAAGTCAAGATTCGAATGACTCACTTAGCTCGTGATCTTGTCCATACTGCAACAACCACATCGCTCTAAAAACCCTTCCTCACTGCCGTCTTTCTACCAAAGTTTGTTCTTCTTCTTGCGGCAAACGACAGGTACAACGACAAATGATGGGTATGTCGGCAGAGAAGATTTACTTTGGTGACAACGAAATTCCAACAAAATGGATGTCCTTTCTATCATTTTCTTTTTACGCATTATACATCTTGCTAATTTTTTCTATAATCCTATACAGATTAGAGGAATGAGTAGAAGAAAGAATGATGCATTATCTCTCCACATATAGAGAGAGAAAGAAGCAGGGGCGAAGCCAGAAACTTTACCGAGTGGGGGCAATTAGTAGAATTTTTTGTGAGTGGGGGCAAATAAAAAATTCAGTGGGGGCAAATTTGTATATGTTATAAGAGTGTGTACACCATACCCTTAATTTCCCCAAAATTCAATGGTGGTAGTTACTACCAGTACTCAAGTCTTAGTGGCGCTGCCCGTGGAAAGAAGTGTGAATAAGAGAGAAACCAAGTGTATGGCGAGAGAGAGAGGAGGAGGAGGAGGGTATGGCCTGTTAGACATGCTCTCTAAAGCAGGTGATTACTTCAAGGAGTTGATCTGTTCAAAATAAACGTTGGAGTTAGCTAGAAAATCTCCACCCATTTAGCCATTTCTGTTACAAGTTGTTAGCTATTTTTTCTCATTACCGTTTGTAACTCTTTTCTATAAAAGAGAGACTGATTTCAATAAACAGATCATCGAATGTTGAATATTCATACCTGTGCTCTCTGATCTGTTTCCTACATTTGGTATCAGAGCAGAAGATTCTGAATTCGCTTCCACTCAACATTCAATCACTCATTCACACAAAATAACATGGCATCTTCAAGCAATGGTGTCAATGTTTCACAACCTCAAATCCCAACTTTCAAGGGTGACAATTATGACTATTGGAGCATCAAGATGAAGACTCTTTTTCTCTCACAAGACCTATGGGATCTGGTGGAGAAAGGATCTGATCAAGGCACCAGCACAGATGCAATCCCCAAAGAAACTCTGAAGAAAGATGCAAAAGCCCTGCTGTTCATCCAGCTATCTGTTGATGACAGTATCTTCTCAAGGATATCTGGATCCACCTCAGCCAAGCAAGCCTGGGACACTCTGAAGAAAATATATCAAGGATCAGCAAAGGTAATCTCAGTTAAATTGCAATTTCTGAGAATGAATTTTGAGACCTTGCACATGAAGAATGGAGAAACAGTTGAAGAGTACTTGGGAAAAGTTACCTCTACAGTCACACAAATGAGATCTTATGGAGAAAAAATCTCAGATCCTACTGTGGTTACAAAAATTTTGAGAAGCCTCACAACCAAATTTGATCATGTTGTGGCGGCCATAGAAGAATCTAAGGATTTGGCAATTTTATCTGTGGATGAGTTAATGGGCTCTCTTCAAACTCATGAAGCCAGAATAAATAAGACAGCAATCAAGGAAGAAGAACAAGCCTTCCAAGCTCAAGGCATTTCAAGGACTTTCACCCAACAGAGAGGAAGAGGCAGAACCTTTTCAAGAGGCAGAAATCGAAGGATGTTTGGTTCTGCACAGTGCACTTAATGTAAAAAATTTGGTCACAAAGAGGACAGCTGCTGGCACAAGGCTGATCAGGCTCAATATGTTGAGCAATCAAATGAAGAAGAAGAATTCTTGTTCATGGCAAATGAAGGGAACCAGAAATCTGAAGTGTGGTACCTTGACAGTGGTTGTTCAAACCACCTTACTGGTCAAAAGGAAAGTTTCAAAGAACTTGATGAAACTCACAAGTCACATGTGAAATTGGGAAATGATAAGCAAATTGACATTGAAGGAAGAGGTACGGCTGTGATACATATTAATGGAAAAGAAAAATACATCAGAAATGTTTATTTTGCGCCAGGACTTACTCACAACTTGATAAGTGTGGGTCAATTAGTTGAAAATGATCTGTCTGTTCTATTTGAGAAAAGATTTTGTGTGGTGAAGTCCAACACAGGAGATGTGGTTCTAAGGTCAAAAATGACCGAGAACAAGATGTTCCCAGTGGATTTCTCAGATAAGGAGGAGTGCCTATTGGTGAGCAACAAAGCTAAAGACAGTGAGCTGTGGCACCAGAGGTATGGTCACTTATATGTTAAAGGTTTACAGCTCCTAACAAACAAGGAAATGGTCTTAGGTTTACCTATAATAAAGGATATGAATGGAGTATGTGAAGGGTGCTCTCTAGCTAAACTTACCAGGAAGCAATTTCCATCTGGGAAGGCCAAAAGAGCAACACAGAAGTTGGAGTTAGTGCATTCAGACCTCTGTGGTCCAATGAAATCCTCATCACATGGTGGCAGTAAGTATTTCCTATTATTCATAGATGATTTCTCAAGGATGTGCTGGGTGTACTTTGTTGAGTTTAAGTCAGAAGCCTTTAATCATTTCAAGAAATTTAAGGCTATGGATGAAAAAGAAAGTGAGCAGAAACTCAAAGTGTTGAGAACTGACAGAGGAGGTGAATTTTGTTCTCAAGATTTCAATGATTTTTGTGCTGAGCATGGCATCAAGAAGGAGCTAACAGCACCCTACACACCTGAGCAGAATGGAATTGCGGAAAGAAAGAATAGGACAGTGGTCGAAATGGCAAGAGCAATGATGCAGACTAAGGGACTTCCAAATATTTTTTGGGCAGAGGCAGTATCAGTAGCTGTATACCTACTCAACATTTCTCCTACAAAAGTTGTCATGAATAGGACACCCTATGAGGCCTGGTATGAATCAAAACCCTCAGTGACTCATTTGAAAGTATTTGGATGTTTATGTTATGCCCTAATACCTATTGGTAGAACAAAAATGGATCAAAAATCAAGAAAGTATATTTTTGTTGGGTATAGCAGTAATTCTAAGGCATACAGAGTATTTGATCCTGAGGCAAAAAAAATGATCATAAGTAGAGATGTAAAATTCGATGAAGATGCTAGTTGGTATGAAGTTCAGACAGGTGATCAAACTGCTATAAATATTGAAGAAGAAGACCACCAACCTGGTGAACAGCAGCCTACACCACCAGCTACTCCAGAGCAAAATATCCATCAACAAGAATCTCCATCAGAACTTTCCTCTCCAGACTCTAGTAGGAGAAGAATAAGGTCTCTTAATGATATCTATGCCTCTACTTATGCAATGTTTGCAGACATCCCAACTACAGCTGAAGAAGCAATGAGGTCAGAGGTCTGGAGACATGCAATGGAAGAAGAAGTTTCTGCTATAGAAAGAAATGGTACCTGGGATCTTCTCCAACTGCCAACAGGAAAGAAAATTGTAACTCTCAAGTGGATATTCAAAGTGAAACATCACTCAGATGGGTCAATTCAGAAGTATAAGGCAAGACTTGTGGCTAGAGGCTACACACAGGAGTATGGTGTGGATTATGAGGAGACATTTTCTCCTGTGGCCAGATTTGAAACAGTAAGGCTAATCCTTGCCTTGGCAGCAAAGTATGGTTGGAAGATCTTCCAACTTGATGTTAAGTCTGCATTTTTGAATGGGGAACTCAAAGAGGAAGTGTATGTCCAGCAGCCACCTGGTTTCATCAAAGTAGGAGAAGAAGATAAAGTGTACAAATTAAAGAAGGCATTATATGGCTTGAAGCAAGCCCCTCGGGCTTGGTACAGTAAAGTAGATGAATTCTTCCTGGAGCAAGGTTTTCAGAAAAGTCCCAATGAGCCCACTTTATACTTAAAGAAGACAGAAGGAGATGAGATTATAATGGTAAGTCTCTACGTTGATGATATGGTTTACACAGGATCCTCCTCTCAACTTATCTCTGAGTTCAAGGCTGCAATGATGGAGAAATTTGAAATGACTGACCTGGGAAATTTGAAGTACTTCCTAGGACTTGAGGTTGAACAAGCACAAGAAGGGGTGTTTTTATGTCAGCAGAAATATATCAAAGATTTGCTGAGATAATACAATCTTTCAAACTGCAAAACGGTTGGCACACCTATGAATCCTGGTGAAAAGCTAAAGAGTGAAGATGGGACAGGAGATGCTGATCCAACAAGTTTTAGAAGCCTTGTTGGGAGATTAATGTTTCTGGGTCAAAGCAGGCCAGATATAGCATTTGCAGTAAGCTTAGTTTCGAGATTTATGCAGAAGCCTACAACACATCACTATGGTGCTGCCAAACGCATTCTGAAGTATGTGGCTGGGACTTGTGACTATGGAATTTGGTATCTCAAAGATGCAGCATTGGTCTTAACTGCCTTTAGTGATAGTGATTGGGCAGGATCCCTTGAAGACAGAAGAAGCACATCTGGGAGTTGTTTCTTACTTGGTTCAGGACCAATCTCTTGGTCATCCAAGAAACAAAGCACAGTGGCCTTGTCTACAGCTGAGGCAGAATATGTGGCTGCAAATTCTGCAGCATGCCAGATTGTTTGGCTCAGGAAATTGCTATCAGATTTAGGACAAACACAACAGGGTCCTACTACACTAATGTGTGATAGTATCTCAGCCATTGCAATGACCAAGAACCCTGTGTTTCATGGGAGAACAAAACACATTGAAATCAAATACAACTTCATCCGAGAGTTGGTAGTTAAAGGAGAAATAAATCTCGAGTTTTGTTCTACAGAAGATCAGTTGGGAGATCTATTCACCAAAGCTCTATCCAGGGGAAGGTTTGAATTTCTAAGAGAAATGCTCTACATCACCAGCTTTGAAGCAAGAGGGAGTGTTAGACATGCTCTCTAAAGCAGGTGATTACTTCAAGGAGTTGATCCGTTCAAAATAAACGTCGGAGTTAGCTAGAAAATCTCTACCCATTTAGCCATTTTTATTACAAGTTGTTAGCTATTTTTTCTCATTCCCGTTTGTAACTCCCTTCTATAAAAGAGAGAAAAAGAGAGATTGATTTCAATAAACAGATCATCGAATGTTGAATATTCATACCGTGCTCTCTGATCTGTTTCCTACATTCTTTACCGTTTCTAGAAACAACCATCGCCAGCTCACTTCCACTGCCAGTATCTTTAGAGAACCCGCTGACCACCGACGGCGGTGGCGCCATGCTAGCAGACCCGGTGGCAACGGTGACAACGGCCGCATCAGATGATGATGTGGCAGCCTCCCATTCCTCCTCAGTCGCTGACCTGGAAGCCACCGTGGTCTGAGAAAACGGGTCCCAGAAATCCCAGCTACCGGAGGGCGGCGGCGGCGGCAGTGCAGAGGAAGCAGTTGTGGTGGAAGAAGTCCACACGTCGGAGCTCGGGCTCATGGGGGGAGGCGGCGGCGGTAGGTGAGGCTTCGGCGGTACCGGCGGTGGAAGAGTGGTCTCGTTGCCGGAGAACTGTAACAGAGCGGCGCCGGTGGCGCGTAACGAGCGGAGATGCATAGAATGCGAAGCGGAAAGAGCTTGTCTCGCTTTCACCAACTGTTTCATATATCTCTTCCTCGCTTTGCATCGAGAAACAATCTCTTCTCTCTCTATTCGAGAGTACCAACAACCCATATTTCTTCTTCTAATTATCTTCTTCCAAAAAACATGACATAAACAGAGCAGATCGACTCAGTTCCTTCCCCTGTTCCTGAAATTTGAACTAAACCCATGAACAGGAAAAAACATAGTAAATCTTTAGCTGAAAAAAAAAAACAAACAAACAAAAAAAAAAAAAAAAAGAAGAAGAAGCTATTTTCCCTTTT
>JBBYHH010104033.1:0-14923 GCA_038382905.1 Daphne laureola
ATGTGACACTTGTACTCCACTTACTAACATAATCATAATATATCATGTAATTAAACATAATATATCATAACTTGTCATTTTCTTTTCCTTTGTTCATTTTAGCCACCAACATCATGCTTTCCAAATTAATTGTCTGTTTCCTTTCATTTTTTCCAAAATGGTCATTTTGCCCCTGGAGGTGAAATTTGGCAAAATGATCCAGAATTCAGTGGTGACTGTAACAGCGTCATTAGCCCGCTCCATCTCCATTTGGGATACATATCGACATAGGTGGTAGATAGGGTCGGAGAGGTCATCATAATTTTCCATGGTTGGCATTCTGAAACCGTGTGGTGCATTGACTGCGATTATTGATTCAGTGAATGGTTTGGGTCAGGAGTACCTCGATGTCATAAAAAACTTGGTTTGATGGTTTGACTTGTGCCTCGACTAAAGTCATGCGTTGCACCAGGTCGTCAATGTTAAAATTTTTGATGAAATTTTCAGCCCGGCCATTGATGTTGGAATTGGCCTCATTTTCGGGTGGTGGGGTACCTCGTAGAGAGTTGATTTCTGCACGAATGCTCTAGACCATTAGGGCTTTCATATCTCGAAGGATATTTGATTGGATCAGCTGCATCTGCGCTAGATCTATAATCATAGTTGGATGTGCGGCGGTGCTTGGTTCGTTTGGGGGAATTGGTACCCCGCTATTGTTGAGCAGTGGCGGCATGGGCGCCCGTTTTGTTTTATCACCGGCGGCTGGCTGTTGGGGTGGTGGCGGGTCACTTGAACTAGAACTGGCGTCCTCCACTTGGGCGTTTCCATTTTTGGTGTTTTTTTGTGTTCTTTCCATTGATGCTAACTTCGGAGTGTTAGACAGGAGAGACATGGTCATAGGTTCATTTCTAGTAGACGGTACCAAATTTATATTGTCCTTATCAATCAGCTCCCTTGGGGTGAACCAAACATCGATGAACCATAACCTATAGAGTAAGTAAACAATAGAAATCAGGTAGAGAAGAACAGAGGATATGGGGTGTGTAGGATCTACCTTTTGTCTGGTTGGTACCACCCAATATATAGGGTGGTACCGGGCCCTTTAAGGAGGGTGTAATCCATGAGATCTTTGCCTTTATGGTGGCTATATTTTAGGAGAGGCGTTATAGACATTGGAATGATGTTTGATATCCGGGAGAATTAAATGGAGGGAGCATTTGTTGCGCCCCTGAATGTGTCTGCCGAGGCCATCGAGGTACGAGGCAATGTTCCCTCAAAGTCATGTTGCACGTGGGTGCCTCGTAGTTAGGAGATCGTGTTGGCCTTTAGGTGGGTCACTGGAGTATTCGTATCACTCCTGATTCACACAGCAAGTTTGGCCCTCCATCACCTCCCAATCTTCCGGATCAGTAGCCCACTCGCCTTTGCACCAAAGAAGATGAGCAATGCTTGGAGGAGCATGATGTTGGAAGCTATGCAGATATCTGGGCTCCAAAATCTCAGCCCCTTACATACTTCAGGGACTCAGCAAGTGGATAACTTTCACCTTGCTGCGACGGAGCGCTCCGCTCTTCTTAACAATCTCCAGCAATTGCAGGCCTTCAGCGATTCTAGGAGGCGTTTGGCATAGGTATATCATAGCCAGGACATATGTTGCCTCAATGTATCCCCTGTTCTTGGCTTCCTTTAACATCAACATCCCTTCTTCCCTTGGTCTGCCAACATAGAAGGTTTTTTACTGCATGCACAAAGAACACAATAGATCTGAAAAAACATGACAAAAACAAAATTGAAATTAGTACTGTGACAAAGCAAATACTAGTCCATCTCTGAAAGTAATTTGCACATTATGCAAGCATTGAATGTAAGGCAGACCAAGACCAAGAATCACACTTTGGAAGGCATGCAACGGCAAGAAAAACTTCATCGCTCATCAACCATTGACAACCCTTGCATCTACAAAAACATTTCAAACAACAACCGATTAAAATAGTTAAAACTTTGAAAAAAATAGGGGTCGGTGAAACAAGGGTTTGAGAAAGAGATCGACAGTAGAAACTTACGTAACTGCCATTTGGAAAGCGTCCTCGATCGATATGGCCGCCACTCATCGGTCTGTTTCATGAATAACTTCATTCGGTAAACCAACCAAACTTTGATCCATGAGTTCAATGAAGTAGGGGTCAGTGAAACAGGGGTTCTTAAAAGAAACATGATTTGGAGAAAGGGGATAGGGTTCGAGAAAGGGGCTACAGGATCAAGGGTTTCGAAAAATAAAATTGGTGATGATCTTCAGAAACATCACGTCTTATATAGGATTAAATGAACGCGTAAATTAATTTTTTTATAAGGAGAAGGAAAACTAAAGGTTGGAGGATTTGAAAAGACATGTTATTAAATACCCTGTGTTTAGGAAAAACAACTGTTGGTATATGACACACTATCGTGTAGCACTCTCATGTTATTCCAATTTAATCTTCATTTAATAGAGAATAATAAACTTAATTTAGAACTACCGTGTAGCAAAAAGGAAACGTGCTTTTATTGGGCAATCGATTTTTATTACATGCAAACTGAATTTTCGAGGATCATAAAGTCTTTCATCAATGTAGGTTTTGTGTCTAAGACGCAGTGAGAGGGTCTAATGGTGGACCTCAGACTAATTGATAATATTTTTTAGAGAATTGTACAATTTATAATCTTCAATTGTATTAGAGGGATGTCCAAATTTAAAATACTTTAGCCATTGTTCAATTTCTCACTTTTGTTGCCACAACATTGACAATGTCCAATTTTCAATCTTTTTTTTTTTAAAGTCAAGATAATATGATTAACCAAAACTGACCGGTTCATACAAGCATAGAAACAGGCAAAAAGGCGGGAAACATTCCCCCAAAAATAAAGACCTGAGTGGAATGCTTTTGAGGCAAGGAGAAAGACCCCGACTGTGGGTACCATAGTGGCAGAGGGCGTACCCATAATCGTCAGAAAGTTGACTTGGTTGCGCCTGTGAATGCATGAGAATGTCGTACAGTAGTGTCCGCCGAAACGGAGCAAAACGCTCCCTCACTATGCAGGTGCCAAAGGAATGGGTCCACCACCATAGACTACACTCGAAATGGGTCCCCAAACCCAAAGGAATGTAAGCAGTAAAATAAAACCAAATGCAGCCAGAAATCAAAGTACGTGAAAAGAGTAAACGCAAGGATGTTTTACCCGGTAGAGCAAGTCCAGGTCCCCGGCCCATTCTATCATGGCTCTAGCTGGGGAGGCAGTTCCCCCTGCCTCACCTGAGAAGAAGTATCGGTATCCGCAAATGTCACCCCACCCTCAGTGTTGTCCTGCGCAGGTTGGAACGAAAGATTCTCCAAGGCTACTCGGCCCTTCTCTCCAGCAACCCCCAGAGAGACCATGACGTATGATTTCTTTTTTGGTTGTCCAACATTGCGAAGCCAGGAGCCCCATCGGCACAACCGTTGTGTGGGCCAGCCACACCCACCGAAAAACAGAGCCTCACCCTCGAATCTGCAACCCATGGCCATTATGGGACGAAGATCGCCCAGTAAAGGGCATGGAGAACCGCAAGCCTTGGCAAACCAGATTGCTGGACTCATTCACCAACGATGGTATCAAGACCATGGCCTTTCTTCAAGGCCGATATTGAGTTAAGGGCGGGGTGACCACTCCACCGTAGAGGCCATCTGTTGGAAAGGAAGGACAGGCCGATTGGCTTACGCGAACAGAGACCGCAATGAGAGGAGAGAAGTCAGACGATCATCCGGCGCAAGGATCACCTTGATGACCAGAGCAAGCCATCAGCGATAGTGGACCCAGGATCGATGATCGGAATGGCGCAAAGCGGGCAGGAAGACGATGTTGTGACGGCGACGGCGACTGAGGAAACTAGGAGAAACCCTAGCAGCAGCATCGCACCCCATTAGTGAGATTATGAAATTGTTCTTTGACAAATCTTGCAATAACTAAATCACTCTCAAATCTGCATGGGCCAGCCACACCCTCTGGAAAACAGAGCCTCACCCTCGAATCTGCAACCCATGGGCACTGTGGGATGAAGATCGGCCAGCAAAGGGCATGGGGAACCGCGAGCCTCAGTAAACCAGATCGCTGGACTCGTTCTCTGTGGGCGCACACCAACGATGGTATCAGGACTAGGGCCTTTCTTCAAGGCCAAAATCGAGTTAAGGGTGGGGTGACCACTCCACCGCAGAGGCCATCGGTTGGAAAGGGAGGACCAGCTGATTGGCTTGCGTGAACAAAGACCGCAAGGAGAGGAGACGAGCTGAACGATCGTCTTCCGCGAGGATCGCCTCGATGACTAGAGCAAGCCATCAGCGATAGTGGACCCAGGATCGACGACCGAAACAGCATGAAGCGGGCAGGAAGATGATGTGACGGCAGCGACGATGGTGGAAACTAGGAGAAACCCTAGCAGTAGCATCGACCCCATTAGTGGGATTCTGAAACGGTTCTTTGACAAATCTTTCAATAAATAAATCACTCTCAAATAATGTTGTTATTATCATATGTACGCTCAAATTCTGATACAGCTTCTAAGATTCTTCTATTGGATTAGTTAGGGCACTTTTCACATCTTGCATCTAAGACTATTTCATCAATTTCCAATCTCTTATAACAATGTACAATCTCCAATTCTTTTGGTTCAATTTTCAATTTCAAACTTTATTGGAGAAATTTCCAACTTCTAATCTAGTAGAAAAAAATGCAATGTCCAATTTTGTTGGAACACTGTAATTTTCAAGTTTTTTAGAGGATAGAACCCACAACTTGTAACATGAAGTATTTGACATGTTACATTGTGTTCTTCATGAACATATTCCAAACCATTCACACTTAAGTGACATGTCTAATGAAATTAAATATAAAAACATAAATCATTTTATGATTTTTGTACTCAATTTTAATTTAATCTTCATTTAATAGAGAATAATAAACTTAATTTAGCACTACCGTGTAGCCAAAAGGAAACGTGCTTTTATTGGGCAATCGGTGTTCATTACATATAAACTGAATTTTTAGGGATCATAAAGCCTTTCATCAATGTAGGTTTTGTGTCTAAGACGCAGTGCGAGGGTCTAATGGTGGGACTCACACTAATTGGCAATATTGACTTAG
This sequence comes from Daphne laureola, assembly GCA_038382905.1. Lineage (NCBI taxonomy): Eukaryota > Viridiplantae > Streptophyta > Magnoliopsida > Malvales > Thymelaeaceae > Daphne > Daphne laureola. The sequence goes on from JBBYHH010104033.1 coordinate 5,134, forward strand.
AGCAATGTAACATCTATAATCTTCAATTGTATTAGAGGGATGTCGAAATTAAAAATTCTTGAGCAATTGCTAAATTTCTCACTTTTGTTGTGACAACATTCTTTTGCATCAGTGTCTAAGCTTTATTGGAGGAATGTCTAAGCTTCAATTGTACTATAGGAATGTATGAATTCCAAAATTTTCGAGCAACACTCAATTTTCACTTATGTTGTCACAACATTGACAATATCCAATGTCCAATGTCCAACATTGATAATTTTCAATTTTAGTGGAGGAATGTCTAATCTCAAATTTTATTGGAGCATACCTAAGAAACATACCTAACTAAACATGTCTAATGAAATTGAACATATAAACCTCTAAAATTTTGTGATTTATTTACTCAATTCCACATTAATCAACATTTACTAGAGAATGATAAACTTAATTTAGTATTATCATGTATCAAAACCAAAACGTTGTTTACCATGTCAATCTAGTTTCATTCATGTTAAACGGGTTTGTCGGGTACCATAAAGAATTTTCTAACTGAGCTCCTTGTGTGTCTACAACGCGGTGAAGGGTCTGATGGTGAGACGTTGATTAATTATAACGGGTCAAACCATATCCGACAGAAATAACGTTATTTAAGAAACGAGTTGATGTAGATGAACAGCGTTCAGGTTAAATTGGTCAATTTAGGGTTTTCAATTTAGGGTTTAGCTTTTGGAGATTCGGGCGATTTCTGGTAATCGATCCCCACCATTCTACTTTCCGGTGAATTTGAAGCGAGATGGTGACCTTTCCAACCTCAAGTAGTGATAGTGATGCGAAGTTGATGAGCAACAACTACTACTTGACGAACCACCGGCCGAGCACGTCATGTTGTTGTGGCTTCATCATGACAATCCAGAAATCGAAGACCGAGCAGAATCCTGGTTGTCGTTTCGTACAATGTCCAACGAAAAAGGTGACTTTGCTGCTGGTGAGTTAGTTTATGTTTTGCTCTAATTAAGTTGATGTATTAGTAATTGATGATGTTTTAGATAATGTTAGTTACTTACTCAGTGACTATTAAGTTAACAGAATAATGATGGTCGTTGTTGTGTTGTCTTATGGTTTGCTCTAATTCAGGTGTTGTTGTGTTTTAGTAAATTTGTTGTTTTTTTTTTCCAGGGTTATAGATGTGGTGCATGGGAATGGGTGGATCTTGCGTTTCCACCACTGACCTCTTCTTCCACTGAGTCGGGGAGGTACTTGAATGAGAAGGAGGCTGAGGTGGAGACATTGAGAACAGAAAATGTGAAGCACCAAGAGGACCTTCAAGTTGCTGCTGGAGAGAAAGAAGTTCTCAAGTTGTGTCTTAAGTGGCTCATTATCATTTCCATTGTTTTCATTGCCATTGTTGCAATCCTGATATGCTTAGTGAAGTGAATTTGTAGGATATGGTGAGGACATCTGACTTAGGGTTATGGACATTATTTTGTGTATTTAGGAGTCTTTGCCATCACCCTCATACTATCTTTAAATTGAAGTTCAATGTAATGATCCATCTTCTTAGACATTTGTAATGTAATGATCCATGTGACTTGCATTGTAATGATTGAAACATTGTTCATTAAGCAATTATCAAATTATACACAAGATTAGCACCAAACTATCCACTTAAGGTAATTTGATGACTAACAAGAGAGAGACCCTCAACTTTTCTTCATACAACATAGGATGAACACCTAAGAAACATATTTGACAAGTTACCTTGTGTGCTTCATGAACATATTTCAAACCATTCACACCTAAGAGACATGTCTAATAAAATTAAACATATAAACCTCTGACATTTTGTGATTTTCTTATTCAATTCCACTTTAATCATCATTTACTAAAGAATAATAAACTTAATTTAGTATTACCATGTATCAAAACCTAAACATCTTTTGTCAGGTCAATCGGTTTTAATTATTGTACAAAGCCTTTCTCGGAGACCCTAAAGCCTTTTCAAGAATCTAGGTTCTAATTGGGCCTTTCTATGTGTCTAAGACGGCGTATAGTGTAGTATGACTCATTTCTTGGGTCTTTCAACGCGATTATAGTTATGTAAAGCTCCTAAAGTACCAAACAAGTCTCAGAAGCGTAAAAGAAATATGGTGAAGACCCATAACGCCGAATCCTCGCATGAATGTGCATGTTTAAGATTCACCTCTAGAAGAATTAAAAGCGTTTAGTTAAGGACACAAAACCGTTATAAATAACAACAAACGTTGCTGCCAAACCAGAAATCGTGATACTAAATCTGATCAATTTTACAACTTTAATTCATCGTGATTACAGGAAAAAAAACAGTACATTTAATTAGTATAATTCTATATTTAAACTACTATATCACAAATGATAACATCTACTACCAAATATAATTAGCAACCTAATAAATTCGTAAAAAGAGTGACAAACAAATATGTTGGTACTATATTGTACATAATGTAAAAGATAGAGGACTTGGTGGGCAATTTTATTAGAGTTTCCTCAAACAAGCTGCTAAGAGATATGCCAATCCTAGATCTTCAGATAGTCTTGCCATTTGTTGCAATTTGACGGGCTTATGATTGGCAGGGTTGTTCCCATTGGGCTAACAGCCTCATGAGTATTATCCAATTGGTGGGTTGCATCAGTTTCATTATTCCCATGACTGAAGGAAATGCTGAACCGTCTTACTACAATGCAATTCCACTTGTAGAAGTTTGAGAGCTGCAGTGTTCAGTGGAACCATGTTGCTAAGGACAAATAGGTATGTAACTCGGCTAACTGCAATAATATTTAAATCTGGTAGATAATCACCATGCGCATCCAGCTAACAAAGAATGGTACCTTAGGTGCGCACGAAGCTGTCAATATCAAAATCAGGCAGGAAATAACTGCACTAGTTGAGAAAGAATGAGCCCGAGCTTCAACTTATGAAATGGAGAAAACTTTTACTACTTTGGTCGTGTCGCAGATAACAAGGTTGTCCGAGTCAGTTGAAGCAGTACAGAGCCAATTAACCTGGTCATAACAGATCAAAATAAGAGTTCAGCTGTTGGGTTATAGGATTGTTGAAATATTGGGTAAGTTCATGTTACTGTCCCGGACCTGGTTATGGAATTCTGTTAGGAATATTGGGTAAGTTCAAAATGTGCGTTAAAGAACACACCTTAAATTTCTACTATAATCTTAAGAATCCATGAAATTGTGTTTGCTTGGAAAGTATTGTAATTCTACTTATTTTCAAAATCCCCCAAAAATCTCTTTATAAATCGTTCTTGATGGTGCTTTAACCAAAGTACCAAACACGATATTCTAACCATTCTCAGTCCTACTTTCCATTTATACATTCTAATTTTTTACAACCCACAGATTCTTACAGTCCGCAAACAAAACACTATGCGAGAGAAAACGAGAAAGACCAAACCTTTTCTAGAAGATATAGGATGTACTCTTCTAAAAAAAATATCTGATACTGAGAGAAAAAGTTGAAAAAGTAAAGAGAAAAAATTGAAGGGAAAATGAAAATTTGAAAATATCTAATAGGTACAAGAAAATAAAAGAACAAAACCATAGTAACTCACCTTTTTATTCAAGTTGAGATTCATGTGTAAAGCGCTACGGTTACCATCAGTCTGCTCTGAATCAAAGCACTTTCTGCAATCCCATATCTTTACAGACTTGTCATTTCCACCTGAACAGACAAACTTACCTTTCTCGCCAAACAATGAAAATGTGACACAAGAAACTGAAGCAGTGTGACCTCCAATGGAATAATCCAGATGCGCCCACTTCTTTTCATTTTGATAATCCTTACTATCAGCAGGAAGACTTCGCTCCGATGCTGAGTTAGATGGCTTCTTGGATTTTGTTGAGTTCCTGAAGCTAGTGACAGCAAGTTCTGACTCCATATTGATCACATCAACAACACCATCTCCTCTACCAACAACACATATCCTGTCAGCTCTTTCCAGCATATCTACATCTGGGACTGCTATTGATTGAATGAAAGCAGGATTTAAACATTGTCCAACAGCACTACTGTCTTTCATGTCAGGCAGCCCTGCAGTTCGAATGCAGTTCACAAACAAGGTAATTTATTAGTTGGCATACCATAACAAGTTCATAAATAACACATGGACAAATTACTAGTATAATTTGTTGAGTCTTTTACTGTCAAAATATATCTCTCAAATTTAATTCTGAAAATGCGGAACTAATTTGGATATTGGACATTTCCTGATTGAGGTTCATCAATCTTCAGCTGCAACAAATCTCTAGAATGACATCTAGTATATTATCCATTTCTCCACGAATAATGGAGACAAAAAATTCAAATTCAGCATGTGTCGTTTCATGAGGTGATGATGCTGGCTGAGTTCCATTACTTGAAGACAAAATGATAGCTTGTAACTAAATTCTTTAATGCATTTGATATCCAATAGAAGGCTGCATCCGTCTGTTCTCTATATACTATATTGTTCAACAAATAAGAGTTCAACATCTATAAGATAAACAAGAGTTTGAGAAGCAAATTTGATAACACGCAGTTGAACTGAAATAAAATTCATACCGAATTCCACGATTTTGAAAGGTCGCCCTTTAGAGAAGTCCCACATGATAAGTTTTGAATCAAGGCCTCCAGTGATTACTGCCTCAAATCATTCTAGTCTTCAGGAATATAGCAAAACGTGCTGTTTTTTAAGCTTACACAAACACTGAAGAATAATGAAACCTGTAATGAATACCTTCCCAAGGTCTCCAGGGGATGAATTGCACACTGCTGCAGATCTGCAAATAGTGGACAACATAGCAGAAGCATGTGGAAATGTCTAAGTTTATATTAGATTCTGAAACTCGGAAAAGGAAGATGTATTAAACGCCAAACATACACTCGAGTGGCCATTTCTCAATGTCTTGTAGATGCGCTTTTGACGAATATCAATGATCTGTGATAATGATAGTGTAATTAACCAACCTATCAGAATGTGAATGTTACCAGATCTAACAACGGAAACAATATTGGAGTACCTTGACCTCACCACCATCATCAGCTGCTGCAACGAAAGAAGACCTGGAGTTGCATGCCACCTGCATATATACAAAATCAGCATTCTGAGTGTTATCTATTCAATTATGTAACTGTAGCTACAAAATTCTACATGTCAAATCCTGATCTATGGTGTCCTGATAACTACAGAGTAAAAACAACTGTAAGAGAGAGAGAGAGAGAGAGAGAGAGAGAGAGAGAGAGAGAGAGAGAGAAATGGAAGTATAATACAGTTCCTAGGAACTTCTGCATTAGATCTTTACCTGATTTATCTCATCTTTGTTATATTCGTAACTCTCTAACGGCTTCCATATCTTATCTCCTAGCTGCAACACAGAACATTCAGTCTTAAGTTCTTACAGAGGATAATGTCAGCATACAAACAGTTACATGTACATAAAAGCCAACAGAGCTACTGATATGAGATTTTTTAACATTAGTTGATGAGCAGATTAGCCTAGCTGAAACTTCTCCGGGTAGTTTTTCATTTAGTTGCTTGTAACTGAGATTTTGCTCAATTATTCATTTTAAACCTCAGGTGTATATTTTAAAACTTTAGACGAAAACTCAGGACATAGTCTCTGTTTGGTTTACTTCAGCTAATTCGATTCCATATTATACAAGCTCTAGCAATAGAAAAACAAGCTTACTAGTTCTGATAAATGAAAAAGTTGACATTAAGAGAATCATAAGAAAAATTGTAAATTTAATGAAAGGAGACAAAAAAAACAAAAAACAAAATTACCATATGCACATCGAAAGATTTTATTTCCATCCCTGTAGAGGCATAGATGATATCTTCATCCCCTACATGATGCAACCATGCATGAAACTTTAAACATCAGCATCTCCATTATTTTCGGATCACTATCTATAGAAGGAAAAGAATGGGCAAAAAATCGCCATAGCCTATCACAAGGACGGAGTGTTAGTTAATACAGCCTTCTTACCAACCTGACTTGAAACAGAGTGATGAAACAGCTTCAGTACCAGCATCTATCACAACTTGCACATCTTTGCAACGCATATCAAACCAGCAAATACGTCCATCCTGTCATTAAAAAGGGGGGAAATCTCACAAAATTACATGAACCCCTTTATCAAAAAAATAAAAAAATTTACATGAACCCTAACTCCTGAACTAAAATAACAGAGAACGAATCAAATCAAATAAAAAATTCTATGAACCAAGGCTATATGTGCTTGTAAACAGAGTTATATACTTCAACTGAATTTATACATAGAAGAGCTGCAGTAAGCAATGATTGGAAGGATATCGTTTACATAAACAAGAGCCGAAACGAGAAGAAGAATTAAGCTTACATCGCCGGAAGTGACTATAATCCCGGGGCGACGAAGAGACGTAACGCAGCAAGTGGCAGTGGCCTTATGACCTCTCAATCGTCGCGGTTCCGCCATTTCTGGCGCCTTCTACTTTCGGCCGCCTCCGATGTACTAGAAGAATTCCTATCTTCGCCCGGCGTAGGTTCGGCCAGTTAGTGGTTAAAATAGGGGAGAAGTGCTAAAAATGCGACTAACGTTTTCCGATCGCCCCTTTTTGCCATCTTTTTTAAATCGAGTCGTCAAATGCCACAATCGTTATGTTTCGGACCATTTTTACCATCGATTTTATTTTTTAGACCATATTTATTATTCAGACCGTTAATGAATATAATATTCTCGGAATATCTTATTACGGATTATTTTTTAATTCTTAATTTGATTTCAAACTTTTTTAAGATGAAAAAAATTAATCATATATTTGTAAAAGTTACAATATAAGAACCTCCCTTACTATTTATCAACTCGCTATTCCTCAATCCGACTATCCTTACCGCTCCGGAGACATTCTTTGTCAGATGACCTCGTCCCGACCAACATTTCTCACCTCGTTTTCAGAAACAACACCGCCGCCACCGAGCTGCGTGACCGCAGCTCCTTCGTCGACCTCTTGTGGGAGCCTCATCCCATGCGATGTTTCGTATAGATGGACGAGAAACCTTGATCTCTCATTTTCTTTCTCCGTTTCCAATTTTCAGATCCAACAAATTCCAATTTCGAGCTCTCACCTTCAGATTTCCTGAAATTCTCAATGATCAACCAATGGCGGAATCAGAATCCAACAGTATTGACATCAAAGCTGAATCGAGCCCTCTCCTGAGCAAGAAAGCTCAAGCAGGCGAGACCAAATCGCTACCGGAAATCCCGGTCGGAGCTGTGACGTATGGATGGATCACCAACGGGAAGCCGCTAGAGACATAACCACGATTGTCGAGCCCATGGGTCGAACCCAATGGAACGCAAACCTCTTCTCTTGGCCCAGTCGGAACAACGAGTTCTGCAACAACGATGTTGAAGTTTGTGAGTATTTGTTGATATTAATTTTGATTTTGAATTCTGTTTCTAGAGGTTTCTTAAATTGGATCGGTTGTTTATTTTACTTTATCAGATTCTTGAAAAAATTTAAGTCTTTTGGGTAGTCTCGGACGAGGTCATCCTCCTCTTTACTTTTGATGATGATACGAGACCAGGTCATCCTCCTCTTTACTTTTGATGATGATATCATCAATATATACTTCCAGGTTTTTCCCTATCTACTTGGAGAATACTCGCTCCATGAGCCTTTGATAAGTTTCGTCGGCATTCTTTAGGCTGAAGGGCATTCTTATGTAGTAGTAGGTTCCATCATTAGTGATGAAGGAGGTTTTCTCCTCATCGTTGGGGTTCATCCAAATCCGGTGGTACCCGCTATATGCATCCATGAAACTTAACCTAGCATTTCTGTCTGTTGAGTCCACGAGACGATCTATCGGTGAAAAGAGGTAACAGTCCTTCGGGCAAGCAACATTCACATTAGTGAAATATTTACACATCTGAAACTTGTCGCTTTCTTCCTTTGTTGCAACCACGGGATTGCTTAACCATTCGGGGTAACTGACTCATTTATAACTCTTGCTTCGAGTAGTTTTTATACTTGTTGCTTAATGAATTTTCATTTGAATGGGGGGTTACTTTGTCTCTTTGTTTAGGCCTAGGGTCTGGGTGCATGTGTAGACTATGTTGGATTGACCCCGGGCATGTCAGTCGGAGAATAAGCAAAAATATTTTTATTTGACTGAATGAGGGTTACAAGCTTTTCTTTTTCCTTGTCGAGGAGATTCATAGCTATTCTAGTGGTTCTTCCCTGCTCGAGCTCCATATCTTCAGTTTGGAAGTCCTCATCTTTGTCCTTCTTCACTTCTCCTTCCTTCGGGGCTTGTTAGGACACTGTTAGGACATCTCGGTCATCTCAGTGGCTGATGTACATGGTTGCATCTCTTTCCTCTATCCCGAAGTTCATGGTGAGATACTTCACGTCCCCACGCATATGCAACATTCATTGGGTTTCTCTCCCAATGATCGCATTATATGCAGAAGGAAGATCGACCATAACCCATTCAGTCATTGTTGTGGTGTACCGCCTGTCGCCCTTCAGCCCCAACCCTGTCAGCATGACCGATAAATCGATGCGCCCCAAAACCAGAAGTTCTTCTGGGCCTATGTCGTAGGTTGCCTTTCTTATGGGCATCAACGTTTTATGAGGATCTTCCATCCCTTGAGGTAGGAAGAGAAAATGACATCTTAATGACATCTGCATTGGAGTCATTGTCACACAGTACCCCTAATATCTATGTTCTCGATCCTTGTTGTAATTATCAGTGGGTCATTCTGCGGGAACATGATGTTGGAGCCATCAACGTTGGTCACTTTGGTTGACGGTCCTCTGTGGTTCAACGAGGCTATTTCATTTTCCTTCCTCTTCCTTGCGTTCGAGGAATGTGCGGTGGTGATGGTGTTTAGTATCCCTGATGTTCGTTCGGTATTGATCAGTGTGCAAACACGTACACATTTTTCGTAGTGTTTTAGATTATGAATCCATCATTTGAGCGTCATTATGCCTATTTAAATACACTTTACTTATAAATTCTGAAGTTTTGTAGATGGAAGTGTGCAGAGGTCAAAATGGAGTGAAATGACACTTTTCGAGACTTCGAAACTGATTCCAGATGTTGCGGGTCAAAGCACAAAGTCTCGGGTTAACACGGAGGGTCAAAGTCAACAAAATGAGCAAAATGGGCTGAGGACGAGTTGCACAGCGTGACCCTAGGTCGGGGGTCGCGCCAACCAAGCCAACACAGCGCGACCCTGACCCCCCCACGTGCCGTCAGCCTTGCACCGTCCCGTCGAAGACATTGTGCAGCGCGAGCCCTGTTACGCGACCCTAGCGCTACCTCCGATAGCTGAGGCGGTTCCCAAAGATTTCAAACATATCCCCAATTGTACATTGATTCCCCTCTCCCCGAATTGCCTTTAATGACCCCTTATGGTATATATTTGGTTAAGGGGAAATTTAGGACCTTATATTTAGTATATATAGACCTTTAGTAGGTTTTAGTAGAGAACTTTGGGAGTTATGAATTTTATCAGATTGAAGGCTTATTTCCAACTAGGGTTTAAGCCCTTCAACCCCCATTTTTAAACTTTTTCCGAACTTATTATTTCTAACGCGTTACTTAGGTTTAGGGCGTTCTAATTACTTCAAGCCTAAACCTGCACCCGAAGACACGTTAGTGGTTATCACAGAATATCGCGCGTTTACCAAAATATAAATAACCATATACATCATATCAGAACTACCACCCACTTCATTGGGTGAGTAGTTCCGCAATGTATCAAAATACAACCATCCGATGTAAATGTATG
>JBBYHH010104144.1:0-14922 GCA_038382905.1 Daphne laureola
CTACTAGGTATTCCATCGTGGTAGAATGGGCTCTGTAGTTGTAAAGGTCATATGCATGTATATTAGAAAGCATCATAGTTATTGTATAACTCCGATGTGCTAAGATATTGCTAGATGTATGTATTACAAGCTTATACTTAATTATACGTTTGTAGTCTGGTTTGGTTCCAAATGGATCCGCTGTGCCGAGGTGACCTGCGTTAGGTTAATTAAGTTGAGTTTAGGCGTGTTGCCGGTTCCCGCCACCCCCGTTCCTGCTCGGCATGCGCACCTCCATCGGGTCTGGATAGGGGTGGTGGTAACACTGGTGATACCCACTGTAGGCATCAAGAAAATTGAGTCTTACATGTCCGGCTGTTGAGTCCACCAGCCTATCTATTAGTGGGGTAGGATATGAATCCTTCAGGCAAGTGTCATTTATGTTGGTAAAATTGATGCACATGCGTAGCTTGTCGCTATCTTCTCTAGAGGCATAAGAGGCTTCCCTGATGACGCCTGCATTGAGTAGCTTTGAAATTTGCTCTTTGATAAAGGCTCTTTTGATGGGAGCGTTAGTACGCTTCTTTTGGTTTATCGGCCTTGCGTTTGGATCAATACACAGACTATGTTGAATTATGTTAGGATCGATCCCTGGCATGTCACTCAGAGAATAGGCAAAAAGAAGCAGGCTTACAAGTTTTTCTTTACTTCCTTCGGGAAGGTTACTCGTGATTCGGGTGGATCGTTCCTCTGTAAGAATGACTTTGGGTGCTTCTGACTGATGGCCATTATGTCCTTTGCTTCCTTTTGATTGATGTAGATATATGTATCACCTTCATCTGTTTCGAACATCACTGTAAGATATTTGATGTCGCTCCTCATGTGAATGGCTCCTTGAGTTTCCCTTCCGATGATAGCATTGTATGCCGAGGGCACGTTAATGACCAACCATTTGATCATTAAAGTAGTGTACCAGATCTCTCCTTCGGGCCCCAAACCCATGAATATGGTTGGGAGTTCAATGCATCCGAGGGCAGGTAGCTCATCTGGTATCACTCTATAGGTAGCAGTCTTTACTGGGGTGAGCTTGCTTGACTTCAGATTCAGTCCCTTGAATATTTTGGCGAACAGAACATTTGCGTTCGAGCCATCATCGTAAAGGACTCTTTTGACATCAATCATTCCGACTCTGACCGTGATGACCAGTGGATCATAGTGTGAGATCTTTACTTCGGTACCATCGGCTCTTTTCACCTTGTCTGAGGGGCCACCGTAGCTGTGGGATGCAACCTCTCTATCTTTTCTCTTCCTCTCGCTAGATCCCAGGGTTGTGGTAATGGTGTTGATTGTACCAGTCGCTCGGCCAGGGGACCTCCTTCTTCCCCTTATGTCCAGCTCGGACTCCTCATTGTCGACCTTCTCCTTCCCCCGAGGTTGTCTTTCTGTTTCACCTGATGGCATCTTCAGGTATTGTGTCAGGGAGCCTTTCTTGATTAGATGTTCAATGTATCTCTTTAGTTGATAGCATTGCTCGGTGTCATAACCGTTCTCCTGATGGAACTGACAGTACTTCATGTCATTGTGCTTGGCTCCTTCTGGCATTGTTCTTGGCTAACTCACATTTCCTTCCCTCTTGAGTGCGGCTAACACAGTGGTTCGAGAAGCATTGAGGGGGGTCAATGAGATGGGTTTCCTGAACTCTTTCCTCTATCCTCTCCATCCTTCCGAGCCCTCAGGATTCAAATTCCTTCTCCGTTCCTCCACTTTGTGCTCCCGGGTTTCTTTGCCCTCAGACCTAACTTCTCGTTGAGACAACAACTCTTGGGCAATCATGTGCTCATGAGTGACTGAGTACATTTCTTTGATGGATGAAGGGTTCTTTCTGATTAACTCATAAGCCAATCTAGAGTTTGGCAATAAGGCTTTGATAAAGGCCATAATACGGAAGTTATCGATCAGATCTGATGCATGCACCACTTCTCTGTTGAACCTTTCAAAAAATTCCCGAATACTTTCATTTTGTTTCTGCTTGATGTCGAACATCTGGATGGCCCGCTTTGCTAATCGCTTACTCCCGTTGAAATGGGTAGTAAATTTTGTAGCGAGTTCTCCAAAGGAAGAGATTGAATCGGCTGGAAAATCATTGTACCAGCTTGAGGCTGGCCCCCCGAAGGCTACTTCTAGGCATTTGCATAAGACAGTTTCATCTGCTCCTTTTAGCTCCATGGCTCTCTTGTATTTTTTGATGAATGCGTCTGGGTCACCCGTATCATGGTATATTTCCAAATGGTGGGGAAGGCTGAATATCCTTGGCATTGGGCTATCCCGAATCCTACGGGTGAATGGACCTTCTTCTTTCGTGAGATCCCAAGACCTTGCTTCTGAATTCCTCTTAGGATCTTTTTCCACTTCCTCCAGTCTTCTCATCATTTTTCGGATGACTTCATCTTTGGGGTATTCCATAATGAGACGTTCGGGTCTCGGGGAACGTTCTCAGGCTCTGTAGACTTTGGGTGATCGAGATCTATGGGGCTATCTTTCTCTTGAGGTTCGTGGTTGGATGAGTTCGACGCTGGGGGTTTGGGCTGGTTCCGCTCGGGGCCTACTGTCTGAATGCGAAGCTGTACTTCTATTTTGGGAATGGCCCGATCTCCTTCGTCTGCTATGCCGCTACTCTACAAGGACTATTCTGATCATCCTGATCAGGGCGTGGTCTGGAATATCTTGTTTTTCCCTGAAGTTACTCCTATCAAGGCTTGAAGAGGCCCGGAGGCTGGTGCCCTCCATGATTGGGCCCAGGGGTATCCCGTTGGCAGTACTCTCGGTGTACTCTGGGTCTGAAGACCCTCCATTGTGAGGTTTCTCGCCTTCGGGTGCATTTTCATGGGAATGGGGGACCACCTCTGACCTTTGAACATTGACATTCTTCTGGAGGTTTCCGCCATTCCCACAGACAGTGCCATTTGGTAGTGGTTCTTCAATGGGGACCACCACGCTGTTGAGCTTCTTACTTCTAGTCTTGACTATGTTCAGCTCCACCTCCATATCTGAGTGGTTTAACCTGCGAGATTAACAGAATCTATAGACCACACCAGAGTTTTTCCTGGCGGGGGTCCTCCGATGCTTAAGTCAGTATAATGAGTGGAGAGAATGTGTCATACCTTGGGTAGAGTGAATAGTTACCTTAAATGAAGGAATGATGTAGGCTTATATAGTCTTGTCTAATAGAGTGGTACATCCGTAATACTTTGATAGGAAATAGACGGCTGGTGTCAGAGGATAGGTGGCAAATGTATTCTGAATGCAATCTATCAGGTCATAATGCATTGTGGGCATGACCTCGGCTTGCGGATGGATGCGTTCGGGTATGGTGTCCTCATCCGATTTTAATGGACCCTCTTTCCTGGGTTGCTGACTTAAGCATCCTTGCGGGTTTTTGGGTCTATGGGCCCACTTTGAGCCTTGGAGACTTGGTTTGGGCCTATGGACCATCATAACCTTTCCTGTGACAGACATGGCAAGTGATAAGAGTGGTGTTTGAAAAATTATTTTTGAAAATAACTTGGTTTTGTTCTGGTTGATAACCAATTCCTGCTTTTTCATATACCACTCTTTGAATTACCAAGCAGAAGATTCAAATTTCTTTCTCCTTGGGAAAATCTTGCTAAATCTTTTGAAAGCACTTGTTTTTTTCTCTTTTAGACTTGCCATTTCTTTCACTTGATTGATCTTTTCAGATTTTTGCTTCTTGACAAGAGATTCGTATTCTAGGAAAATACTCTTAAGTTCTTATATTGAATCAATGCGTTCATAACTACTAGAGCAAGAGGATTCAGAAAATAAATATAGCTATTTTTCTTGTTTATCCATCATGCAGTAGATGTCTTCTCTTTTGTTGAACGATTCCTCTTCCCTGGTTGTGAGAGAGGGCATGTTTCTAGTGGATTCTTATTCTTTTCCTTGAATTCCAAAATTCCAATCCTGAACTGTATCTTCAAAGGAGAGTGACTCATTATCTTCTATATCAATTGAGCATATTGATTCTTGTCTATCATACTCACTTATTAGAGTATTCCATATCTCTTGTGGGTTGTCCGAGTTGTAAATGACAATAGTAACTTTAGGAATGAGAGCACATAATAATAGGTTTACTGCCTGAGCATTTATGGAGCAATTTCTGTCATCCTCTGATGTATACTCATTGAGCGGTTTGGATGGAACATTTTGTGGTCCATGCTCAATGATTCTCCATAGCCTATATACCTGAGCTTTGATGTATGTTTCCATTTTGATTTTCCACCACTTGAAATTTATAGAGCCAAATAGGGGAGGTGCAAATAAACTTTGTCCTTCAGATACACATGTGTAAGCCATTTGATCTTTTTCTTTAAACCACAAGATTCTTAAAAAGAAACCTGCTTGGATACCAATTGTAGACCCAAGTATGGCCAACAAGGGTTGAATTGGTCTTAAAATAAAGTTAAAACCTTTTTTGTTGTGACCCTGACTGCCGTCAGAGCCACAACAGGAAGTAAGAGAAAGAAAAGAGTGGACTTAAGTGAAAGTGCTAGAAATATAGGATGAATTTGAACTTTTAATAATAGTTAGAATAATAACTTGTAATGTAAGAAATAAACTTAGAAAAGTCTTAGAGTGACTAAACTGTCAAAAAGAGAAGAAAAAAGGGAAGAACCGAAAATAATGGTGTAGATGGGGTATGTTTTACCGCTTGTTAGTAGTCTGAGGATCTGTTAATTTATTATTAAATAAAAGGTAAAATTGAATCAGATTAAAAGGGAGAAATAAAAAGAAAAGAAGGAAAGGAAAACAGAGGGGATATTCGCGATTCTACATTCTTCTTCTTCTTCGAGACTTCTCTCGATCTGCTTCCTCGTCCACTCTTTGGCGGAGCTCGATCGGGGTGGCGACAAGAGGGAGTCTCTCAGCCGGCACGAGGAAATGATCGACGGCTATGCTGGCTGGGACTGGCCAGCTACCATTCCCTCCTCTGTTGAGCGACGTGACTGGAAATGACAGGATCAATGGATGGCAGCGAAGGTGCGTGTTTGTGGCGGGCGACGCGATGATGGCGAGGGAAGCACTGACAAGCCGAGTTCCTCCTTTCTGATGAGTGATGCACACAGAGGAGCAGCGCGTGCAGTAGATGCACCAGCGCGTAGGGAGATTTTCTGGTGAAGAAATGGTGGTCGGTAGCCTTCCTTGGTGAAGATAAGTAGTATTGTTCTCAAGTTATCAATATTGCATTTTAGTTTATCACTTTGCTGGATTTTTCCCTTTTGGCCAATTCTGCTACTCTCCCATAACTATTAATTTATATTTGTGTTTACCCTGGAGTTTATCTTCTTGCATGTCTCTGAATCTGGGAGAGTATGTTAGCATAATATTGTTCTGTAGGGTCTGAGACCGCTTCTGGGAGGCTAGGGTTATGAACACCCTACCCACATGTTTGTTCTACTCTTGCCTAATCTTATGCAGGTACCTTGGCACTTCTCTGCCAAGCGTGTTAGTCAAAATAACATGACTCATGATGGTTTGACATGCGACCATGCTTTTGTTTAGTGAAGAGTAGTTCCTTGTTCCATAACACTGGTCATCCTGCCATGCATCATCTGCCATGCCTCACTTACCATTAGTTAGGAGAAGCATTACAAGGGCAGCTTGTGTTAGTAGTTCATATGCATACCTTCATGGTTACTTGCAGCATAACCCTAGAACTTATATCATGTGTACTAGTTGTAGGTTGTTTTCGCTTAGTGAGAGCATGATTATCTGGTTGGGGTTTAGATTAAGATGTTGTATAGTTTAAACAACCCACCTTATGCACTTCCGCACCTGGCTTGACCTTTGCATTTGGAAAGCACGTCTGGCGCCTAGAACAACTATACTTCCTCTTTGTGTTGCATGATTGTTGTTGTAGCATCATAATAGGCTCTTTTCTACTCACACTAATGTATTATCGGGTAGTATCATGTCTAGGCTAGAAGTACACCTAAGTATAGTATAAGTAGGCTTATATTGAGTTATCTTGCATTTCTTCTTGTTGTGCAAATTAACTTGCTTTGTTACCCTATTTCTTGGATTCTACTGTTTGAACCTCTGGCATGTTCCCAACCCCTGAGTGCTAATCAACTAAAGTGAACATAGGGAAAAACACATAGGAACACGACCTTAGGACCTAACCAATTTTTATTACTAATAAGTTTACCAAGTGTGCAGCATCCAAGCAATGTAGCAGAGTGGGGAAACTAACTCAGGAGCTAGAACTGAAGTAAGACCAAAGACAAAGCGATAGTAGGGAACGCCCTCATTCTTACCAGAGTAGTCACTTGGTTTCCTTTTTAGGAAAGGACCCTTTCGGAATTTCTTACTAAGGACCCCTCTTGAGTCTCCATTAAGAGGTTGCATTTTCCCCACGGGAGTGCTCGTCACTCCTGTAACTTCCTCGAATCCACCTCTCGTTCTTATTTACTTTCTTTCCTTGCAAGTTACTTTATTATTACTTATGTGTTTATTGAATGACTACTCACACCCCTGAATATTGCTTGCAAGGAACCTGGCATTGCGTAAAGACGGGAGATGAGATCAAGCAGGAACCTGATAGCTGTTGATGCTTGAAGACTCGGGAACCTCGACACCTAGTTTGTACTTTGTATTTCATTTTCCTTTCTTTTTAGCAAGAAAGAACACTTTTAATGCGGGACTGTAAACGGACATTGAACTTGCTAAACTACTCTTTTTAAACTATTTTCAACTAACTTAAGCGCTTTGTTTTATAAATCATCAGAGTAGTTTAGGGAAGATCTTGGGAGTTATGATCATGAACCACAGTTGCCTGCGTGGTTGGTTCAGGGTCATAACATTTTGGCTTTGTAACCAAAACCCTTAGATCAATACATTGATAGATCCGAGTCTAGTATTCTTGCAGTAGCAAGATATCAACGCGTTGATGGTTAGCACATATAGAAGTGTGTAGAAGAGTGAAGAACACCACGTTTTATAGAGGTTCGGTCAACTCGACCTACGTTCTCTACTCAAGGTATACTTGAGATTTTCTCCACTAGGACTAAGGCCTGACACACAGGGTTTATATAGAGTGCCTAACACACACGACATTCACAAAGGTTGCCTGACACACAGGACTTTAGGCCTAATTCCTGACTAACAAGACTTTACAAATTACCTAACAAATTACCTAACTACCAGGAGTTTACAAAATGGCTGACACACAGATGATGGTTATGCTTTTTTCTATGGTGTTGTAAGTGATGCACAATTCATGCAATCAACCAATCAAATCCATATATAAACACCTTATTAGCCCTAAACAATCAAAATGAGGGATCGTACCCAAGAGAATCAGAGCACCTAGAGTCTAAACATGTAAAGTGTGTTCCTAATATTCTAATTGACCCTAAGCTTAATGGTCATCTAAATATACTTAAAATGGGGTAAAGTGCACTCAAATGGACTTACAATTCAGATAAGTATGATACAATCCAAGAAGATGACTTGTAACCACCAGGAGGGTGAAGGTGAGGCTGCCAGTTATGGGTGGTAGAGTATGGAGCCCTTTGATGAAAATTGTAGCCTTGAAGTGCCATCTCGTGCAATCTGGGTACCAAAGTGGTGCCTCAAATGGTAGCTTTGTTAGAAACCAACCCAGGACGTTAGTAATTTTTCCCCCCAAATATTTGATTCGGGGGCCGGATTCTGTAGTATCGGGACTTCATTTTGAACATGCGGGGTACGTTTTTTGCTAAGTATCATGTCCCAGGACTTCATTTGAGAATCAGTTCCATGAGATTTCATATTTTAGATTTGGTTCGTGAATCCCAGGCTATTTTGCCAAAATTCACTTCGGATGGCAAAATGGTCATTTTAAAAAATTGGAAAAAAAAAATGGAATTATGTTGGACACATAAAGTGGTGCCATTTTTTAAGGAGCAATAAGGATGAGATATTTTGGATATTTTTAAGGTATGATATTATCTCATTTGGTAAGATAAGTATATTATGTCATTATTATAATGGTAGTGGAATACACATGTCACCATGGTGTGGTGATGGATAATATTTTAAGATTGAAGTGTGGTGGAGAATATTTATGGAGTGAAAAGGGAGGATTTTGTTTGTGATATGGGAAATTAAAAAGAAAAGAAAGGAAATGAGGTAGGAAGAAAATGGGATTAAAATAGAAAGGAAAGAAAGAGAAATTCATTTTAACAAAAACACTTCTCTCTCTTCAACTCTCTTTAATATGCATTTTTGGACACCTTCGTGCATATTGGGTTAGTTGAAGCTAGTCCCGGGTCGAGGGTGGGGCCTAGTGAGTCCTAGGACTAGTTACATGGTAAGGTTAATGTTGCGCAGGTTTTAAGTTTGGAAGACCCAAATTCTGGGATCAATTATGTGATTATAATGTGTATTGATCATGGTGATCAATTCTGTGATGCTAGTGTGTATCGGTCAATGGTTGACCAATTATGTGATTACGACGGTTAAGGGCAACTTAGCCCCTTCGCTGGTACCATGTGAATGTTCTGTATGTGGGAACCCCGTTTGGTTGCGCATCAACCATCAGGGGCCATTGTATGTGTATGTGTTTCCATCCTTCAGGACGAGTTGGTTTCCATCCGATGGGATGAGATGGTATATGTTTACATCCGATAGGACGTCTATATTTGCATATCATATCATTTTATGCATATCATGGATCATGTGATATTAGGTTGTATAACCTTTTTAGAACATGGCATACTAACCTTTTGTGCAGGATTACTAACCTCTTTTTGCAGGTTATTTTTCTTAAAAAACCATTACCCTTACCTAAGCCCTTACTGAGTTCCTCTCGATGACTCACCCCCTTATATTTCACTGTTTTCAGGAGCATCTGATAAGTGACCTACAGAGTAGCTCCGTTAGGTATTCTGTGATTTGTACTTTCAGGTACATAGTGCTCCTAGATGTGGTTTTTGTTGTGTACGGGGGTGATCTCGATTGAGTTTGTTTCTGCTTGAGATTTCTGGATGAGGACATATAAAACTACTAACGGTTAACTCTATCATTTATGTTAGCAGCAGTAATAGTGATCTTGAGGTGATCAAGTGTGTCAGGCTCTGTAGATGTAGATGAATATGTGCATGTAGCATGGATCACAAATATGTGGATTGTATGGTTAATTGGTGGCTTGCATGGTTTGGAAACTATGGTTATTGTATTTAAGTGGTAAATCTACCTAGTCTATGTTTCCTTGATGCTTAGTATAAGTTATGGATAAGTATGGACATACTTATGATGTTGCCTAAGATAGATTTTTGTTGCCCTAAGGGGTTATGGTTATACACATAAGTGTTATGCACATTTTGCTGCAGCGTGTTTGTGAAACATTATGCTTAAGTGTCATGAGCATTTTGCTTAAGTGTTCGAGGCTTTTGAGTCAAGTAATACCAGGTTGAGTTATGAGATCCACTACACCAAATGGGCCTCCGTTCGACATCATCCCCTTCTCCACCCCGCTCCGTTGCTTTCACCGGTCGAGGGGGTGACAACTTTTTATCAAAGCATGGTTTTGAGGATGGGTTATCAAAACTTGTAATAGTCCCTTCTTGGACTTTAGAGGGGTGTGTTTGGATGGGCAAAGCCTGTGCCACTGATCGATTCCAGGATAGTTCTGTGAGGACTGCAGCCTTATGTGAACTACCTTGGAATCGGAAGTGAGACTACAGACGGTCGGTCTAAACATGCTCAGTGTGGTTAAATAGTGTACCATTCTATGATTTTGTATTGCACTAATTTGATCATCAAGGCATGGACATCTGAATCTGACATCATGTATGCAGAGGTAACGTCAATAGGGCATTTTCTGTTATAATTCTGATCTGATTGTGATCTATCTGTCTAATCTATGGTTGTTGGGTGATATGATGTGATTATGCTCTTCTACTTAGGTTATTTGCATTCATGCATTTCATTACACTACAGAGCCTTTAGGAATACTGCTGCTTTCTTTTGTTAGGTAGTTAACCATTTTTGTAGTGCTCTTTCTTCTGTTGTGAAGTTTTAGGTTATGGGAAACACTCGCTAGTAAGTAGGTCTGATATTGGAGGGTAGGGGTAGAGGCCCCACTCCACCTGATACTTTGTGAAAGGTATAACCGAACGCGAGGCAACAATTATGAAAACCACAATAACAAGAGGATTTGGGATCAACTTGTCGGGTTCTGTTTTCCTTTCTGTTTGGGAAATTTAAATGTCTATCGGCATGACAGTTGAGCGAGGACTTTGGTCCCTTTTTATGAGTTCTAAATTTTAGGTTAGAGTCGTTCTGCGAATATAAGTTTTCGAATGATAGTAACAACTATCACCTTAGGTATCTGCACCAGATTAGGTTCAGTAAAGGAATCTGTAGGCAATGAAAATGTCAGAGTTGTAGTGAGTGCACCTTTAAGCTCATTAGTGCGCCTTTACCAAAATACCTTTACTTTGATAAAAGGTGCCCTAATGGTTTCTTCTTCTGGATTGATCTCACAACTACTATTATTTGTAGTGAGTAGGAGTACCAACTTATGAAGTTCTTAGTGTGCCAGAGAATTCCAACAGTTTCCATCCAGTGGGACGATAGGTTATGTTTTTCCGTCTGATGGGATGTCTATATTTGCATATAATATCATTTGGTGCATATCATGATCATGTGATATTAGGTTGTGTAATCTATTTAGAATATGGCATACTAAACTTTTGTGCAGACTTACTAACTTCTTTTTGCAGGTTGTTTTTTAAAAACAAAAACCATGACCCTTACCTAAGCCCTTAATGAGTTCCTCCCGAGGACTCACCCCCTTATATTTCACTGTTTTCAGGAGCTTCTGATAAGTGACATGCGGAGTAGCTCCATTAGGTATTCTGTGATTTGTACTTTCAGGTACTTAGTACTCCTAGATGTGGTTTCTGTTATGTTCGGGGATGATCTCGATTGAGATTGTTTCTGCTTGAGATTTCTGGATGAGCACTTATAAAACTACTGACGGTTAACTCTTTTATTTGTGTTAGCAGCAGCAGCAGTGACCTGGAGATGGTCAAGTGTGTCGGGCTCTGTAGGTGTAGATGCATATGTGCATATAGCATGAATCACAAACATGAGGATTGTATGATTAATTGGTCACTTGCATGAGTTGGGAAAACTATGGTTATTGTATTTAAGTGGTAAATCTACCTAGTCCATGTTTCCTTGATGCTTAGTATGTTATGAATAAGTATGGGCATGCATACGATGTTGCTTAATATAGGCTTTGGTTGCCCTAAATGATTGTTGTTATACGCCTAAGTGGTATGAACGCTCTGCTTAAGTATTTATGGACATTTTGCTTAAGTGTTGGGAGGCTTTAAGTTAAGTAATGTCGGGACGGGTTATGAGATCTGCTGCACCAAAGTGACCTCCATCTGACATCATCCCCCGCTCCATTTCTTCCAACCGTCAAAGAGGGGTGACAACTCGGTATCAGAGCATGATTGTGGAATTAGGTATTAGAACTTATGTTAGTTTAAGTATAGACTTTTAAGAGGTGTGTTTGGACGGGCAAAGCTTGTGCCACTGATCGATTCCAGGATGGTTCTGTGAAGACTGCAGCCTTATGTGAACTACCTTGGAATCGAAAGTGGGACTACAAGCGGCCGGTCTAAACATGCTCAATTAGGTTAAGTTTTAAGATTTTCTTCTTTGATTTTGGATTGCACAGATTTGATCAGCAAGGCATGGACATCTGGATTTGACATCATGTATTGCATTACACTACAGAGCCATTAGGAATACTGTTGCCTGCTTTGGTTAGGTAGTTAACCGTTTATGTAGTGCTCTTTCTTCTGTTGTGAAGTTTTAGGTTATGAGAAACACTCTCTAGAAGCGAGATCTGATATCGGAGGGTAGAGGTAGAGGCCTCACTTCATCTAAAGTTTTGTGAAAGGTATAACCGAACCCGAGGCAACAATTATTACAACCACAACAACAAGAGGATTTGGGATCAACTTGTCAGGTTTTGTCTTTGGTGGCGGTTCCTTGATGGGGACCACCACACTTTTGACCTTCTTACTCCTAGTCTTGACTACGTTCAGCTCCACCGTAACAGAATCTATAAACCGCAATGAAGTTTTACCCGGTGGAGGGTCCTCCGATGCTTAAGTCAGTATAGAGGGTGGAGAGAATGTGCCAGACCTTGGATATCATGAATAGTTACCTTAAATGATGGACTAATGTAGGCTTATATAGTCTTAACTAATAAAGTGGCACATCTGTAATACTTTGATAGGAAAGAGGCGGTTGGTGTCAGAGGATAGGTGGAAAATGTATCCTGGATGCAAGACATCAGGTTATAATACGCTGAGGGCATGACCTTGGTTTGCGGATGTATGTGTTCGGGTATGATGCCTTCATCCATTTTTAATGGGGCCCCTTTCCTAGGTTTCTGGGTCTATAGGCCCACTTTGGGCCTTGGAGACTTGGTTTGGACCTATCAGCCATCATGTCCCCCCAACAGGGACCTGTCGGACTGAAAGGACTCCAGGTTTTGGGGCTTTAGAATTACCACCTTTGAATCCCGCATGCATGTGCATCCAGCCATTTGAAGTTTTGGGGCATAAGAATTGCCTCCCTTTGAATCTCGGATGCATGTGCATCCGACCATTGGATTGTTGAGGCCTTAGAATTGCCCCCCTTTAATCCCGGATGCATGTGTATCCGACCATTGGAATGCTGGGGCCTTAGAATTGCCCCTTTTTGAATCCCGGATGCATGTGCATCCGACCATTTGAAATTTTGGGGCCTAAGAATTGCCCCCCTTTGTATCCTGGATGAATGTGCATCAGGCGATTGGAATGTTGGGGCCTTAGAATTGCCCCTTTTTTATTCCCGGATGGATGTGCATCCGGCCATTTGAAATTTTGGGGCCTTAGAGTTGCCTCCATTTGAATCCCGGATGCATGTGCATTCGGCCATTTGAAATTTTAGGGTCTTAGAATTACCCCCTTTTGATTCCCAGATGCATGTGCATCCAGGGTGACTATAGTGTCTTTGCATCCCGATAGCTATCCTCCTCGTGTTGGTGATTTTAACCATCATGCGAGATGCTTTCCTTCTGGAAATGCCGGTTTGCCTATCCCGTGAATCTCGGGATAACATTTTTTATCAATGGTCTCGATCAACTTTCTAGCGATGTTTTGTATTCCCGGACACTCTATAAATACTTGAGAAATGAGTTAGAATCTCCACTTCTCATTCTTGCTTCCCTTTCTTGCTCTAGCATTTCCTAAGCTTTCTAATAATAGATCGCCCTAACCTCTATTAGGCGGTGAGTTTTCTTAAGGGACGGCGGCGTCGTAATGGAGGAGAGACCAACTTCCCAGAATTTGTACGGAGGCTAGCCGACGCACCTGATCCTTCCGACGATCTTCCGGCGGAAGTCCTTTTCTACCGGCAGCATAAGGCAGTGGTTGACCAGATTGCTCGGGGTTTATTTTTGTTTGGTCCTTCAGCTCTGATAAGCTTCTTCAGACCAGTGATTCGAGGTAAAATAAATGGTTTCTTTTCTTGCTCCTTCTATTAGTCATCCTTCGGATCCTTGCCTTCTAGAGGTGAAGGATATAGTGTCCGAAGGCTATTGGGCCGATGTTGAGGATTTTAAAAGTAGAGCTACTCCGGGATTGGTTCAGGAGTGGCAAAAAATCTATTTTTTACCGCGCACTATACGTACTCGGGTTCCTAGTAATAAATGTAAGGTGTACGAACCTGGTGTCAGGTGGATGGTAGTGTTTAAGGCTCAGCTTGAGTGCGAGCTTCGTTTTCCTCCCCATCCTTTCCTTCGTCAGCTAGCCCGAGCTCATGGGGTTGTTGTTAATCAGTTTAGCACGAATACTTACTGCCATATAAATACCTACCAGACCCTCTGTGGTGCATTCAGGGTTTCTCCAATTGTTCCGACCTTCATACAATACTACAAAATAATGACCAAGGCCCAAAACTGCTTCTACTACTTCGGTGCCCAAGGAACCTCCACAATAAAATACAACTTTACCTGGCAATGTCCTGCTAGCCGAAAAGGTTGGCAGAAAGAGTTTTCCTTCCTGCAGCCCGATCTCTCTTGGAAGCTTCAGTCTGCTTGGAAAGTAGGAGATCTTCTCGACGTCAAGACCCTTTTCCGTATGCTTAATGACCCTATCTCGATGGAGAACTTCAAAGTTTTTGATGCCAGGCTTCGGAAACTTGTGAATTGGTTCGGTGAAGATCCCAGAGAACTGTTCCCGGTGCCTATTCATTGGTGTCTGATCACCCAACGTGTCCTTACTTACCCTCGGTTAATAAAGGGTGACCTGGCTGCACTTGGGATTCAGGCTTGTATTCCATCGGCTCGGGACAAAGCTTTGGTTCGGCGCCTTCGTCGGGAGATATCTCATGAAGAGTTTGTCAAACGTTCTTTTCTTCCCTTTCTATATTTTGTGCCCTCTAATATTAACTCTAATTTATCCTCTTTTTTTTTAGAGATGAGTTTCTCGGATGACGAGCCGGATATCGACTTCGAAGGTGTCTTCAAGAA
Source organism: Daphne laureola (assembly GCA_038382905.1). Taxonomy (NCBI): domain Eukaryota; kingdom Viridiplantae; phylum Streptophyta; class Magnoliopsida; order Malvales; family Thymelaeaceae; genus Daphne; species Daphne laureola. The sequence continues at coordinate 14,582 of JBBYHH010104144.1, forward strand.
TCTTCTTATTGAGCCATCGGCCCAACCTTCTGATCCCGAACTAACTTTGAAATGAGCCCCAAAGAGGAAGAAAGGTTCAGGTTCGGGCATGCCTGTGGCTGCTAATGAGGAGCCACCTGAAGGCTTCTCACAGGCAGTTGATTTTGACATCTCTGTCCCGTTCGGTGATGAATGTTCTCCTCCTCACGGTTCGGCTGGGAATGTGCTTCAGATTCCTTCTGGAGTTTCGATAGACCATGTTTACAACGGGATGGGGGAGTTTGAAGCCAAATGAAGGAAAATCTCCCGAGGGAAGTACAAGGCTTTCGTTCCTGCTGGCGAGGCTCCCGAAGGTGTACTCC
>JBBYHH010104255.1:242-14922 GCA_038382905.1 Daphne laureola
TTTCACCATCTGTAGTGGACTCGCAACGTCACCTGAGCATCAATGACGAATCAAAATTTCCAGCTAAAACACCTAGCCTTGGTTTAAATGTTAGCCCCCAGCCTTTCGACGTTCTAGCCCCACTCATCCTCACCCCCAGCCAAACCCTCTAATCTCGATCAAATTAAGGGAAAAACCTCCCTAGAAATAGTCATCATCAATGGAAGAGACCATAACCGTGGATTTAGGCACTAGATTGGATATTGATTTCAGACATAACCCTTAAGAGGTTGAGCTCGATCCTGCTCACTCCTCGCGGTCTTAAGGTCAGTAACTCTGGTTCTCTAGGTGCTCATATATTTCATTATGAAGCTTTTGTCTCTCAATGCAAGGGATCTAGGCTAGCGGTGGAAACAGAAATCGATTCGGAATCTTGTTTGTCTAGAGAAGATGGATTTTTTACAGTACAAGAAACTAAACTGGAAAATTTATCCCAAAATATTGCGAGCTTATTCTGGGACTCTGATGTCTTTGGGTTCGCAACTAAAAACTCTTATGGCATATCATGAGGCATATGTTGGATTTGGAACTCAGGTAGCTTTACTCTGCAAAACTCGTTTGAAGGAAATAGTTACCTGGCTATTCAAGGTGAAATCAAAGAGAAGGGGCAGTCAAATCTTTTCATTAGTGTTTATGCTTCTTAGTCGGAGCAAGAGAAACGTGCATTGCAATCAGACCTCAGCTCTTTAATTAATTTTGTAAGTGGAGTAATTTGTTGTATTGGGAACTTCAACGCAATCAGATGATTGAAAGAGAGGAAAGGTTCAGACTTCAACCAAAGAGAAGCACAAGAATTCAACGACTTCATTGATATGGCAAAATTACATGAGATACAATGTGCAGACCACAAGTTTACCTAGTAAACAGGGCATGCGATATGTTGAGTAAGCTGGATATGATCGTTTGCAACTTCCAATTTATATATCTTGGGCCACATCTATTTGTGAGATCGTGCCCCATAAATATTTCTGACCACTTCCCACTGCTATTGTTTGATAAGGAAGTTAATTTTGGGGCAAAACATTTCAGATATTACAACACTTGGCTTGATAACCCGGATTTTAGAAAAAAATGTTTGCAAAGGCCTGGTCTATTGTGAAGGCAAAGGGTTGATGTAACTATTTTGAAGAATAGTGAAAGGAACTCTCAAGTGGTAGGTCTCATTGACCAAACCTCTATAATTCTTGGTGTCTCTCTTATTTAATTTCTGTGCAATTTATTTCTCTGTTCAACGTGAGAGTTTTGTTAATAGGTTGAGCGTTTTCCAGTCTGAATATTTTTGTTAAAAGAAAGCATTTTTTAAGCCATCCAATTCACCCGTTTCTTGGTTGCCTACTTGGGATAACATTTCGTATTAGAGCCTGGTGATTTGTGACAAAAACCTCACAGTTTCAGATCAAAAGATCAGATGGCATCCACTCCAAGCATTCTTCTTGAAGGATACAACTCATCAAGGCCTCCACTTTTTGATGCTGGAAATTTCAGTTGGTGGAAGACAAGGATGCAAATCCATGTTCGGGCGCAGAATCATCAATTATGGAGAATTATCAAGGGAGGACCTCAAATTTCATCCATTAAAACTGATGATGGAAAAGTTGTGCCAAAACCACTCAAAGATTACACACCGGAAGATGACAGATTGTGCACTATGAATGCAAAAATGGTAAATGTAATTCTTTGTGCATTAAATCCTGATGTGTTTAATGTTGTTTCTTCTTGTGATAGTGCACATGAAATTTGGAACAAGCTTTCAGTGACTTAAGAAGGAACGGAACAAGTTAAAGATACCAAAATGTTCATGTTGGTTAAAGATTATGAGATGTTCATCATGGATCTAAATGAGACCATCTCTGACATGCATATGAGATTCAATGAAATTATTACACTACTTAGACAATATGGAAAACCCTACAAGAATGAGGAGCTAGTGAGAAAGATCCTATGGAGTTTACCACAAAGCTGCAGAAGTATAGTGGAAGCAATCAGTGAATGAGGTAGTATCAAAACCATTACTATTGATGAATTATTTGGTAAATTGATGACATATGAAATGAAGGATAGAGAAGATGAAAAGATTATCAGGAAGAACAAATGTATTGCTTTAAAATTAAAAGAGACAAATGAATCTTCTTCAAGTAAGGAAGAAATAGAAGATGAGGCATCCGTGCTAGGAAGAAAGATCAAAAGATTGCTTAAGGGGAAAATCAGCAAGGAAAATGAGAAGGAAAGAAAAATGACCTATTTGTCGCAGCTGCAATAAAAAATGATATTTGAGATATGATTGTCCATTAAATGAGAGAAGCTCAAAGAAACATATTCGAAGTTCTAAAAAAATGAAGTTTTAGAGCGCTATCTCTCTCTCTCATCTTCATTGTGCCCACGGTAAATTTATCGAGAGACCGTAGTGGGTAGACCAGGATCCCGCATGATGTGGTATCGATGCCCGACAGGGATTCCAGGATATTGGGAGGCACCCACTGGTAAGCCCAAGAGGGAAACTAGGACAATGCCTTCAGTCGGGCCTCGAGTGAGGTTAATGCCCTTAGACATAACTGTATGAGGACCTAAGCAATCTCGTTGGGATCTTCCAGATTTGCCAATTTCTGGCGAGGATGACAACAGTCCGAGAGGATGTTGCTTGATATTTATCCGAGCTACCCTAACTTGCAAATTCTCAAACCGCACTTGCTATAGTTTTTCATCTCTGCTAGCGATCTTCCCTGGAAGCTTTTATTTTATTGTTTATCTTCTGTTATTTACTTTCCAGCAATTTACTTTCCTATAATTTACTTTCCCGCACTTTACTTTCTTGCACTTTACTTTCCGCAATTTTCTTTCTGCACTTTAATTTCCGCACTCAAACCAATTTTAAACTCTGACTCTTCACACCACACATTTTCACGCTCCAAGTGCGAACTGGCAACTCGCGCTTCGGTAGAAGCGGTTGGGAAAAACCATAGTCCAGATCCCCGTGGGTTCGACTCACTCACCCTATTTACAAGCGCACACCCTGCACTTAGAGATACTTGAGCGGGTTTATAAATTTATTAGTTTCATTTGGACACGATTCTCTATACACATCCCGCGTGAGTCAGGTTGCGATTATATAAGTATATACAAATTAGAAAGAATATTGTGTAAGTGGACAATATTTTCCTCCTACCGGGTTGGGATGAATGTTCTTCTTCCTGCACATGTGTCATATTATTATTGATTGGTGTGAGAACTGTTACTTATAATCTTGTCATTATTAATTACTCGGGTGGCAGCCTTGTAGTTAATAGTGGTAACATCAATCACAAACAACATGACACTTGACATTTCTCTAACCGAGTAAGAGGAAAGTATTTTCCATGTATAAATTTTATGACTAATAAAATTCCTATAAACACAAATGGGTGACTAACTTAAACAACACGATGCAAACTTAGGACTACTTCAAGATACTTTGATAGGTAAAAGGCACAAAAAAATCACCAAAGTTTTCAGCTCATCAAGAACTGTTCACTAAACGTTTTCTCCAGCTAAATAAAGCACTAAATTTTTGAAATTGTACCAATTTACTCATTTTTTATGATTTTTGTTGATGTTTCAGAGAGAACAACGAGGTGGATTGATCAGGAAATTAAACCTATTGTGTCTCTAAGTGTTTCATTAAGAAAACACATTAAGAGAATACCACATTGTATTCAATTATCCTAACCATGCTCTAATCATTTGGTATTCTCTTAACGTATTTTTTAAAAATAAATACTTAGAGACACTTTAGGTTTAATTTCCCACTAAATCCATGTTGTTTTTTTTCGTTTGAAACATTACTGAAAATCAAGCGAAGTGAATTGGTAGAATTTTAAAAGTTCAATAATTTATTCGGTCGGATAAAAATTTCAGTGGTAATTTATGACAAGTTGAAAATCTCGGTGGTTGATTGGTGCTTTGTACCCAGAAAAATATCAGGGCAGTAGATGCAATTTTCAGCCAAAAATTACAAGATTAAGCGAAGAAAATAATGTTAGCGTCATTCTTTAGAAACTCAGCTCTACCAGGGTTTTATCCCAGGATGTCGTTATTGTCCAGCCGCTGTCACTAGTTTTGGGTTCTTGGGTCTCTGGCTATACTTACACCACGATGTCCATGACCACGGTGGTCTCGCATGACGCCGATGTGTGCTTTTCCGCTAAGGTATGATCGTGCAGGCCCCTATTTCGTTGTCATTGCTTGGATCCTCGGGATAGCGCAAGTCCTTCGGCTGGATTTGGATGTTGGCCTAGCGCCACCATGGGCTTGGCTCTATCTGGGTTGTCCTAGCCAGTTGCTCCCTGGTCCTTTGACAAGGACTCTACTAACGATGGATGTCAAGTTCATCTTCGCCGGTGCCATGAATCCCACAATAAAACAGCCCGCTGACGGGACACCTTGCACTCCCCCATTGATAACAATGGTGGTGAGATTCTAAGTGTTGAGGTTGTTAGACGCACTCCTGGTCTGGCTGACTAATATTCATCCTTCAACGTTGCTTGTTGAGTGTGCACCTAGTTTAACCTTTATTGCAGAAAGTTGTCAAGTGGGGCTGCGTTTTGAGGACGTGGTTGGTGTAATCACTAGTCTCTTAGTAGGGCTGAGCAAAGACTCGTCCTACCCGGAGAAATGAGCTCCTTGTTGGTAGGCTATCTCTGACTTGGACCTTTTGGGATAGTTGAAATTCCTATTATGGGATTGAATTGGTTCTAATATTCTATGTTTTTGTCTCGTACAAGTTTTATACTCGTCCCAGTGTAGCATGTGCTCTCAGGTGCGGAGGTGGTCTGCTATTCATTGGAGGGAGCATGACACTGTTGGAGTGGGCATTCCTTAGGTCCCACCCCGTACTTCTCACGAGTTAATCTCATGGCTCGTAGATATAACCGCAGAGATGCTTGCTTCTTGTTTCTCTTTAGGTACTTTCTTTTTTCACTACTTGTACGATTTGGTTTGCTTCGTTGTGTTGAGCCTCGAGTGCGTGGTGTTTTCGTGATCTTTGTGTCTTCTCTATGCACATTGATTTGGGTCGGTTTTTCAATTTCTCTAGATTAATAAATTAGACATTCCCCTAAAAAAAAAAAAAAAGAAGTTGTTAGTGTCCAATTGGTACTGAACAAATATGTAGGGCCAAACTTGACTCGTTACACTAACGTTAGTGGCCAGATTGACGTTTGTACCGATATAGTCATCGGCATTGCCGCGAGGTTTTGACGAGTTCTGAATCTTGCCGTTGTTGATTTGAGCTCAGAAATGCCGGAGTAACCAAACAAATTGATCTCCTCGAATTTGCGCAACTCCGAGACCGTCGCTTCTCTCCACAGATTCAGGAAAAAACTCATTTAGTTCTTGCTCTGATCAGCCACTTCAGATTCTTGGTATTCCAAAAATCTGGTAATTGTTCTCTCCTCCTATGCGCTCCACTTGGTTTTCTCTTTGTTGGTTGCGATTTCGTCGATCGACTGCTCTCAAATTGGATTGGGTTCACATAAATTTGTGTTTTTCTATCTCGTAACCGCTCTCTTCACCAGTTTCTGTTACGCTGCTCTTGAAGTGCGCAATTTCTCCCCAGTAGAAGCCATGGCGACCAAAGGTTTTGAATTTTTTTCATGGGCTTCGAATATTTTGGTTGTTGTACGTTAAGATCAGTTTACCAGTATTTTAAGCATCTTGGTTGTTCAGGGGTCCTTTTGATTTTATCATATTCCTGTCACTTTGCCAGGATTCTTTTGTTTTTGCTAAGCAATTTTGAACAGCAGGGATAGAGTAGCTGAACTTGTGGAGTTGAAATTTGATGCTGGATGAATTTCTAATAGTAGTATCATTTACTGAGAATTATCTGGTTTCCGTCGTCTACTTTGGTTCATTGTCAGAATATATTGATCTATGTTTTTATATCTGGAGAACTGGTCTAGAACAACCCATTTTGCTGAAACCCTATCTGTCTGGTACAGCAAGTCTGGCTTTAAAACTTAATTTCTTTGTAAAATGTAGTAGTGTTACTTATTTTGTGGTTGGTTTGCAGCGATGCTGAGGCGCTCTGGTCGATCAAAGCCTTGGCATGGAGCTCAAGACTGTGTTTTGATAATTATAGTTGTTTGTTTTGTGCTATTTGGAGCCTCAGTTCTATTCTTTCGACACAATGCTGATAACCCTCCAGTTTTTCAAAGTCCGAAACAGAAAATGAATGCTTTCGAGTCTTTGGTGAAATCTAGTAAATGGAATGCTTTTGAGTCTGTGGCGAAATTCAGTCCGACAAGAGAGTTTAGGAATGGAACAGATTTTGTGTGGCAAATACCAGATTCACCCAAGGCAATTCTTTTCATGGCTCATGGTTGCCATGGTAGAGCTCTTGACTTTTGGGATAGTTCTCCGAACTGCGTTGACTGTGTTGGTTTGCCAGAAGAAAGGCTGCTCACACTTCATGCTCTTGCCCGAAACTTTGCTGTAATCACAATTTCCAGTCAATGGAGTCCAAAGAAATGCTGGACATACGGAGAGGAGACAGTAATTGTGAAAGATTTGATAAAATGGTGGGCAAAGAGGCACAAGCTTCAAAAGCTTCCTCTTGTCGCATTCGGTGCTTCCTCTGGTGGGTTCTTTGTATCTGTAATAGCAACTGATTTGAGATGCAGTAGCATTGTGCTTATGATCTCTGAAGGAGTATTCGAGGAGATGGAAATCACAGATGATTATCCGCCAACACTTTTTGTGCACATGCCGAAGGATAGACCCCGACAGCAGAGGATCAGTGAATTTTTGGAAGTTTTGAGGAGGAAAGGGATTGATGTTGCAGAGATCGAGTGCTTGGACTTCCCATTAACACCGACTCTCTTTTCAGACAGAATTCCTGGCATTGATCCAATTACATCTTCAAAGCTGTATCATTTCTTCAAGGAAAAGGATTTTGTAGATGAAGACGGATATATGAGAAGGGATGGCCGAGCAACACGGTGGAAACATGGTGTCACTGAAAGCAACATTGATTTACCGGAGAAACTAGTGAGACATGTTGGGGAGGAACTAAACCTTGCATATGGTTACCATGAAATGACAAGTTTGCAATCTGAGCAGATCTTTAAATGGTTTGAATCCCACATGATGTGAGAGCAAATATTTGCCTTTTTCTGATACTTTGAAGAGGCTTTTGTTGAGAACAGTATCTGCCCTCTTCTTCATCATCATTAACATCCTCACTATTATCTTCCTCATCCTCATCATCATTAACATTCTCATCATTATCTTCCTCTTCCTCATCATCATTAACATTCTCATCACCATTAGCATCTTCCTCTTCATCACCACTAGAATCATCTGACAAGTCAGTCCCCTTTTGTTGAAACAGAAACTGGTCATCACTTGCATCAGCCATCTTCCCTTTTCCCTTATCAAGGGACACCCCAACTATATCAGCCATCTTCCCTTTCCCATTATCACTAACTTCAACTGCATCTCCAACAATAGAAGACTCTAGGATAGGGTCATATATAGATAAACCCTCCTCACCTTCACAGAACAAAGTCATCTGCCTCTTATCAAATAGTATAATGATTGCCTCTGAAGCACTTTTGACATCCCATATTAATCTCACACCATCAGCAGTTCTTAAATGTTGACCAGTCTGAAAATGTATCTTTCTAATTTGTCTAATACCCCTTCTTCTAAGAAACTCTACAAAATATCCCCACTCACTAAAGTATTTCTTCCCCTTATACATAACTAATTCCCTACCTTCATACTTGTAGGGTTGTCAACAAACTTGCCACCGTGATGAATGTTGTAAGTAAAATTAGTGTCACGAAGTCTGTAACATAAATAAGAATAAAATACGAGTGATTATACTCCAAAAAATCAAATGCTTGTCACATAAGAAAATAACAAGGTTAGTAACAAGATCAGAAACACAGATAACCAGTCCTTTTTTATTACCTAAATCTCCTCTTTTATTACCTAAATCTAACCATACAAATAAAGGGAATGGAGGTGCCACAATTAAATGACACTAACCCTAACCATTTGCAAATTCATTTCAGTAACACATAACAGGATGAAAAAAAATTCAAACCCACAAAGTCACGCAACCCTAAACTCAAACCCCTGATGTAAACCTTATCCCCCTAACTCAACACAACTAAGAGAGTAGTCCAAATGCCATCCAAAGCGAAAAGAAGAAGAGAATTCACCCTAACCCAGCCCTTAAAACAAGAATCTTTAACAACTTAACCCCAGCCCTAACCGTCACAACAAAGAATAGGGAAAAGATGTCTCACTCTCGCTTCGGCGAGCGTCGTGCACCATGCTTGATCTTCATTGTCACGAATTTCTCGGTGAAGAATCAACACAGAAAAAGAATTCAGATGAGAAGAGGAAACCGGAAGTTGATCCTCTATTCTTTCGAAAGTTGAAACCCTTCAGCTCCAATAATGGTATAATCCTTTGAATAAATAAATCAGCAGTCCATGTCAGTAAAAAATAAGTTGTGTCAGCAACAATTCACATCACGGTAGAAATTATTACAGATAATGGCAAACAGAGACCACAAACATAAACGTTAGTGGCTATTTCAGACCTGTTTTAAAAATAATTAAAAAAATGGCTTTTTTACCAAACATTGATGGGAAAAGGGCCATTTTCCCTTTGTTAGCACACTATTGATCTGAAAGATTTTAATTTTAATTTTTCTATATATAGAAGAGCACACCCTAAGTCAGTTTAAGCATTGAATCATGTCAGGACTCATCCCATTTCTGAAGCCATGTATGTGCTATGCATTAAGACTTTAATTAGGACTAAGGAAGTTTCAAAACCCTAGAAGCCACGATCCTCTTGCCTTCCCTGTTCCCTAGCACCGTTGTCGATGCTGGCGCGTGTGTGGGACCTCCTCTAACGTCATACTTGCATTTGACGGAAAGCTCCCGGACTCCTCATCACCAGCCAGGTTAATTTTGTCTCCGATCGGTCTACGCGATTTCTGTTCCACTGCTTTGGTTTCACCATGTGGCTCTGTGGACGACGCCTTTGGACAGTCGGCCCCTCTCGTCTGTTTGTTATCCAGCGAAGTCTGGTGCAGGGCGTGCGTCTGGCCGTCCTGTGGCTTTGCGTTAGGGCGCTCAACTCGATCATCACGACGGCCCCTCCCCTGGTTGGGTGATCCCGGTGGTTGCCCGATTTCTTACCCGATCCCACTTTGTTGACAATTTTTTGTGCAATTTTGTCTCAAGTGGAGATTGGTGGGTCTGTATGTGTTGGATGGTTAAGAAGGCCGTGGCAGAGGCAATAGTCAGAGTATAGCGGGGCATGGAGACTTATTGCCCTACCTGGAGCAATGAGACGCAAGATTAGATCGGGAGTCATTTTTTAACAAAACTCCTCCCCATCCATTGGCGGATTTAGGTTCTTTTTTTTATTCTTTTTTATCTCATTTTTTGCGTTATTTCTGTTCTGGATTGGCACTTCTATTTGTTGGTTTGTGTGTTTTTTCGGGGGGCTTGGTCTTCTGTTTTGTGCATCGTCATGGTGAGGCGGCACTTAGCTCATGTGCATCTAATTTGGTGCGTCCTGGTCAGTATCGCGGATCTCTATAACCTTGCCATGACAACATCTGTTGCTCTCAAGCCTATTGGCTTTGTTGGAAGATCATTGTTTGCTCCGAAGACATGTCCTTTACAGTCTACAGTTATTACTGCCAGCCACTGTAGATCTTCGATATATATATATCATGCAGTAATGGCGGTTTCTGGCCACCACCACCGCATGAGATCATTCGTCTTGTGTTTATACGTTGTTGTTTTTACGGTGATATTTGAAGGTGGGTTTTGTGCAAAAATTTATCTATATTGGAATGTTTCCATCAACCAAACTGCTAGTCCCTTTTACTCTGGACAACCAATAGTTACCATCAATAGACAATTCCCAGGGCCACTCATCAATGCAACAACCAATGATAATATCTATGTCAATGTGTTCAATAACATCATTGAGCCACTTTTGTTCACCTAGAATGGGATACAACAGAGAAGAAATGCATGGCAAGATGGAGTTTTAGAAACAAACTGTCAAATCCAACCAGGAAGCAACTGGACATATGTGTTCCAAGTGAAGGACCAAATTGGAAGCTTCATCTATTTCCCATCAATTAATTTCCAGAAAGCTGCTGGTGGGTTTGGTCCAATTAGGGTAACAATTGCCACGTCATCCCAATCCCATTTCAACAACCTCATGCAGACTTTAATTTGCTCATTGGTGATTGGTATACCACAAGTTACAAGGAAGTTCATGCAAAACTGAATGATAGTTCACAAGCTTTTTCAAACCCTCCAGATAGAATTCTAATCAATGGGAAGCCTCCATACTCCAATGACACATCTTCTCAACTACGCTATGAATCCCTTATTGTTACACAAGGAAAGACATACAGGTTGAGGATATCAAACGTGGGAACAACGTGGAGCCTAAATGTGAGGATACAAGACCATCAAATGGCCTTGGTTGAAACTGAAGGATCATATACCAACAAGATTCTCTTAGATTCCCTGGATGTCCACGTGAGCCAGTCTTACTCTGTGCTCGTCATAGAAAATCATGTCCCCACGGACTATTACATCGTCTCCACCCCTAAATTGCATACCAATTACACTCAACTTGTTGGCATTGGGATCCTCCACTACCAAAATTCCACTTCCCCAACTATTAGGCCTCTCCCTGTAGGGCTAGACCCCAATGATGTCCAATTCTCTATGGCCTAACCCCGATCCATCAGGTGGAATTTGATGACAAGAGTTGCAAGGCCAAACCCTCAAGGGTCATTTAACGTTTCAAACGTGACAATAACCCAAACATTCAAACTCCAAGCCTACGTCGGTGAAATCAACGGTTCTCTATTTTATACGGTTAAGGGTGTGTATTACCTCACGCCATCAATGCTCTTAAAACTAGCGGACTACAGAGACAACAAATCTCAAGTGTATGGACTTGATAAGTACCTTATAAGCGGCACACTTGACGGTTTCAAGAAAGGATTTTTTGTTGCATCTGGAATCCATAAAAGTTGGTTGGAATTTGTAATCCGAAATGACTTACAAATGATGGATTCATGGCACTTGGACGGCTTCAGCTTCTTTGTCATCGGATTTGGGTTTGAAGAATGGACACCGGAGTTGCGGTCATCGTATAATCTATACGATCTGGTGGTTGGGTCAACAACACAAGTGTATCCAAGAGGATGGACAACAGTGTATGTGTATTTGGACAATCCATGAATGTGGAATTTGAGGTCACAAGAGTTGAAGAATTGGTATTTGGGTGAGGAGATTTTTGTTAGAGTTTATGATCCTGATCCAAATCCTAATAAAGAGCTACCTCCTCTAAATAACCTCCCCATTTGTGAGATTTATCCACCATTATCTCCTTCATCTCCTACTCCATCAGATCCTCCATCTCTTCCTCTATCACCCATTGGGGCAAGCCCATCTGGCCCACCTTCATTGCCTTCTGGCCCAATGCCATCAACTCCACCATCATCTATACCACCAATGGTACCTCCAACTCCAGCACCGTCGGCTCCACCATCAGTGCCTCTATCACCTCCACCATTTCCTCTGACATCGGTTGCTCCGGTCCCGTAAGATCCTTCTCTTCCTGGGCCTCAACTGCCTACTTTAGGCCCACCAAACAACAATGCACTGGTTTAACATGGCACTCGTTTACATCTTGTAAAGGGGGTGATGATGTTGGTAATCCTCCTTCGGTGACCAGAAATGAGTGTTGTGGTTCTCAGGATGAAGAAATCTACAAATTATATCTACATGATCATTTTATTTATTATATTATACTCCATTATTTTTGTACTTTCTTTATCTCGTTGGACAATCAAAACGAGACAATTGTATTTTCCCCCCTTCTTTTAGCCGAAATTACATGATTTATACACATTTTATAAAAAAAAAAAAAAAGAATGTCGGTAAACTTGCTCAATTGCACCATAATCCTATTTTAAAGTTTTAGGTCTAGCTGGATTTGCTCCTTTAAACATTTAACACTACTATGACAAAATGTTTGAAGATGAATAATGATTTTTCTATGTAGCTTTGTATATTATCTGTCATTATGTGCATGTCATATCTCCTAATTTAGGTAAATGCTATGGATAGTCATTTTGAATATTTTCTTGGACACTCATTTAAAAATTATCATGTAATCATTTTTGTGGACCTACTTTACTTTGAATCCACCAAAAACCAAAATAAATATATAACAAGTATTTAATAGAAGAGTGTCTAAGAGAGTGTGGAAAGTACATATCCATAACAATATTCTCCAATTTAATACTTGGTGTGGAAGCACCTTAAAATAAGTGACTTCTGGGTTACAAAGAAAGTGCACGGAATATAAATATATAACGTCGAGTCTAGAAAGAACAAAGTTCGATGAGAGCCAACCATTCTAGCTAGGTTACCCTTCAGGAACAAACTTGCAACCTTAATGTTCTAGCTAGGTTACCTTTCAAGAACAAAATTGCAACACTAATAGGGCTAACAGTACTCCATTTTTTTTATCAAAGGTTTATATCATTGATCAAAGAAAAGATGGTACATACCAATCAAAATCGAAGTAGTTCCGAGCCAACAAACATTAATAGAACAAACAACCAAAAAATGGCTTGACACTTGGACAAAATCACACCGCGATAGATGTTCTAGAGTAGCATATATAAATAGATAGTTGAAAACATTAGATAGCAGGGAGATACCTACCAATCAGAACGTAGTAGTTATGAGCCAACAAACACTTAACTGGACAAACAACCAAAAAACAACTTGAAACTGGGACAAAAACCCACCGCGATAGATGCTCAAGAGTAGCAGAATCAAATCGATAGTTGAAAATACTAGACATCAACCAATAGCGTAGAGTATAATCAAACACCTTACACCTTACACCTCCCGCAAGGAAGCTGGATCAACACACATAATGCCGTAAAAATATAAAGATCCTCAATTTGACCTAAGGCATACAGATACAAATGTAGAGGAGCTAAAAGGTGTCAGCGAGCTGTGATAGAGATCCCTAACAAAGAGGAGAGTAGTACCATACAAAAAAGTCTAAGTCTCAACCCCATAACACTAATAGTGCACAAAATGCAAACTACTGAATAATAGACGACTAAACCACAAGACGTCTATTAAGAAAATAAAACCAAAGTTAAAGAGGAACGATATAGAACTACCTGGGGTGACCCCTGTCTTAGGGAGTTCGACAATTCATTTCTCATGGCTTTGGGTAGGGTGAGTCATCGCTCCACTTTGCAAAACTCTGGCCAATCACCACTACTGCACCATCTGACAGCTTTGCCTCTTTATGAGCTCGCCGTATAATTAAACTAGCGGCCTTCCTTAAACCAATTATACTTTAACGCTCGAGACCCTGAAATTTGGAGCTAACAATAATCAAAGCAAGCGAAATATCCATGAGGATCTCATGGTGATAATGGCCTCAGCAAGCTGAATCAAGTTCAGATCAAAGGCCAGGAGAAGATGGTGTGTGTGGGTAGAAGTGGGGCATCGAATCCAAGGACCTCCGACACGATGGTGGCGGGGCAATCCTTGGAAGATGTTAATAGGACGATGATGGTTCTGGGACCTTTCACCTAGGGTGAGATGAACAACACTACAAATAGTTCTTGAGACTCAAGATTGAGCCTCAAGTGCTAAGATGGAGGTAGCAATTAAGAGAACCCAGAAAAGCTTTCTCACCAAGAAAGTTTTGGATAAAATGAGTTTTTGAGCAAATTACATGAAAATGTTCAGTATATAAGCCAACTTCTATCTATTTTAGCTTAAGGAAACTTCCAAGCAACTTCCTGAGGTGTTTTCACAAGTTAAGTATGTGAAAATTAAGTTGGGGCAGCCTTGAGGTGGAAGAAATCCATGCATTTAATGAGGGAAACCAATGCATGGAAACTATGTGCGGATATGCGCGCAATAGTTCTCATGCTCTAAGTGGAGATGAGCATACGTGCAATTACTGGAGTGAAAATGTCCCTTGCGCACATGCTATGTGTGGAATCCTTTATGCGTAAATCTTGCGCACCTGCAATAAGTCTTGATGCACGAAGTTCATTGAGCGCGAGGCTCACGCACCTTCCTCTTGAGCAGATGCATGCAGTGTGTAGGATTTGTCTCTCTAACCCAATCGGGTTTAGGGCACTAAGATGATTATTTAATAATATGTAGATAACATATATTAAGGCATTATTCAGATATTTATGTTTAATTCATGCACTAGAATAATAAGCATAATAACATTAACCTTGGAACATAAGATGTTCCTGAACAATCCCTAGTCGAGCATTACAATGAACTAATGGTTTGTTATAATATGCGGGAGACTAGCATAGGGGAGGAATTCATGGGATGGATTCCGAACTATGATTGCATGACAAAGTGTTCGTGTAGATGGATTGACCCACGTGAGTTCATTGTGTGAATCGTAGCATTTATAACACAAATGTATCTCATTGGTCATCGTACTTGATGTTCTTAGACTTGAAGTAATGAAGATCCACTAATGTGAGCAGCTTATTCAGATTCTAGTAAGGACCACTTTTAACAGAAGTGGAATAGAC
>JBBYHH010104365.1:0-14921 GCA_038382905.1 Daphne laureola
CCCCCAAAACTTAAAATCCATAGTGTCCTCAATGGGGAAAAGTAAAAAGCAGGTGAGAAAAAGTGAGTCATACCTGGGGTAAAGTTAGGCACCGTCAAGATTCCATATCATTACCACCAGTCGCGGGAGCAGTCATGGGGTGAAAGAAAGAAGAAGATGATGTTCCAGCCGTCACAAATAAACACACGCACAACTCCCAAATTAAAAATCCCTAATTAAAATTGGACCTATTTTCATGATTTCAGCGGGTAAATTTTTTATCTGGTTCCAGGCGATCGTCTGGCGTCCTGCCCTTTTGGAATTTTTGGGCTCAGGCAATCGCCTGCCCTTGTGCGTGGGTCTCCTGGGCTTTGCCTGAGCTCTTGCCCCTTTCGAATTTTTGGGCTCAGGCGATCGCCTGGCGTTATGTCTCGTGTCATCTGAGCTTCACCTGACTACAGGATTTCTGAGGATTAATTCTCTAAATTCAAGAAATTACCTGCTTTGTGCGTCATCTCGCATGGCTGCAGGATTTATGAGAAATAATTCTCAAAATTCAGGCGATCGCCTGCTTTGTACGTCGTCTCGCCTGGCGCTCGCATGGGCTCTTGCCTCTTTCTTCACCAGGGCTCGGGTGATCACCTGATTTGTGCGTCTCATCACCTGAGATTCTCTTAAGCTCCTGGTCATCCTTGGATACCTCTTCCTTTTTGAAAGATATGTCCTTGAATATCAACCACAAAATTTCTCTCAATTAAAATTCATTCCACAAGACATTGAAATAAATTAAAATGCAAGAAACAAACTAAAATGTTCGCTAAAGTAAATAAAAAAATTAAAATGCAAGAAACAAACAGAACTTTGTCCTGAAAACCGCTTGAGTTTTCGCCCCAAGCAAGGTGCCGTTCATATTTTTCATCATGGGGGAGCAAATGGCTCTATGGTTGAGCTAAACTTCTTGAATCCATTGAGTGGACCAAGAGATTTGACCTTAAGCACATAAACCTGATTCAAAGTGGTGGTGAAGCCTTTCTTCTTCTTTTCATTCTTCTTGGAGCCTCATTTGCTCCTTGAAGCTTCTCCTCCTTTCATGGCATCTTTAACCGTATCATGGTTCCCTTTCTCATCCGACGGTTTAGATGTCTTCGTTTCCTCTGGAACAACTTTGGACTCCAGACTATTTACCCACGTGGCTCCAAGTTGACCATCCACTAACTTGATGCTATAACACTCATTATTATCAACAGATGGTTTCTTGGTTCGGTGGAGGTTGAAAGACAATTCTTCATTATTGGCCCTCAAGGTAAGTTGACCATCTTCCACATTGATAAGAGCTCTTGCGGTAGCTAAGAATGGTCTTCAGAGTATGATAGTAACATCTTTGTCCTCTTCCATATCCAACACCACAAAATTCGTTGGAAAGTAAAAATCTCCAACTTTTACCAATAGATCTTCAAGGACACCACGTGGATAGGTGAGAGAATGATCCGTCAATTAAAGACATATATTGGAAGGTTTGATGCTTTCAAGGCCGAGCTTCCTGCAAATAGACAAATGCATCAAATTAATGCTAGCACCGAAATCACATAAAGCTTTATTAAAATGAAAAGAGCCAATATCAAGAGGAATAGTGAAAGAGCCGAGATCATTCACTTTTTGAGGAAGCTTCTTCTGAATAAGGGCACTTGCTTCCTCCCTCATGTGTACCACTTCATTGGATTGCATCTTCTTCTTTTTGGAAAGAAGCTCCTTTAAAAACTTGGCATATGGTGGCATGCTATTGATGGCATCCAGGAATGAGATATTAATCTCCAATCTCTTGAAGACTTCAAATAACTTGGATAATTGAGCATCCAATTTCTTCTTTTATAGCCTTTGAGGATATGGGATAGTTGGCTTGGGCACCTGCACATTTTTCTCAGTAATAGGGATTTGTGCCTCAATTTCCTCTTTCACTATTTCAATCAACTCATCTTTGACTTCTTCCTGAGTTGATTCAGCTTTATTTCTCATTTGTGCATGTGGAGGGTAGTACTCATCTTTTTTTGGTGGTTCTTTTGTTTGAAGAACCACTTCTTTTCCACTTCTCAAGATAATGGCTTTGTAGTGCGCTCTGGGATCAATGATGTCATTTGGAATATTCTTCTATTTTTGGATACTTTTCATACTGGTTGCCAATTGTGACCCGCTTGAGTCTTGTTGAACTTGGTTTGATGTTTTATGAAGATAGAAAGTGTGTCTTCCAAAATACTATTCTTCTCTTGAGATTGCGAGGTTTCACCTCTTTGCTGATAAGAGCCCAGATTTGGTTGCAAGGTACCACTTGGATTAATTCATGCCTTCATGCCTAGGTCTTTGATAGTTGTTATAACTACCCCTTTGCCTTGGTGGATAGTTGTTGCCCTGATAATTGTTACTCTGATAATTTGAAAATTTTGCATCTTTAAAGACTACATAACCTTCATCTTCTTCTTCGATCCTCATAGTCTGTTTTGGCTTGGCAACCGCATTCTCAACTAATTTGGCTAGCTTGGCATACTGATTAGAAAGTGCATCAATTTTTGCACTATTGCTCACTTCTAGATCAACTTCATATAAACTTTTTTCGTGAACTCTAGAAGTTGAGCTTGCTTCTCTTGTTCTCACCAGTTCCATTTCCCTTGCCCACTTGTTCAAGATGTTGAGGCATTCGGTTGTTCCCTTATCTCAGAACCGACCACCAGCGGTTGCATTTAGAAGCTCTTTCTCCATTGAATTTAAACCTTCAAAGAATAGGTTCACTTGGTGGCCCGGTGTAGGTCCTTGCCCCAGGAGCAACTTGAGCAAATTCTGAAAACGGTTCCAAACCTCATCTAGACTTTCGTTTGGCTTCTAGTAGAACATGAAAATCTCCATTTGAATCTCTAGTGCTCTTTCCAGTGGGAAAATTTGATCCATTAAAGCACTATGAAGATCCTGCCAGGTGCGGATTGCCCGTGCATCGAGCTTCTTGTACCAAAGTTTGGCTTCTCCCAACAGTGATAACGAGAAAAGTCTTATCCTCACATCTTCTTCCAACCCTTCTTTCACATCACATATGTCACATATCTCGATGAAGTAGTCAATATGATCGTGTGGATTCTCATGAGGTTTACCACAAAATGGCTTTTGTGCAATCATATTGTACATGTGATTCGGAATCTTGAATCTTTTCACCGGCATTGCTTGTGGTCAGATTAATCGCCGACTACCATCCCATCGGGCGGCTCTCAGAAGATCACCGATAGGTGGCTCTTGTTCCACTTGGTTTTGTTGATTCATAACGGGAACTCCATTATCATCAACCCCTTCCTCATTCCCATCATTGTTGTGGTTGTTGTTGTTTGCTTCCATGTTGACAGATTAACTTGAAGAGCTAGTCTCACCTGGAAATTATTGTGCAAACTTGCCCTTTTTTCCACAAATCCTTCAAGGTCTTCTCAATCTCCCGATCTAAGTCAACAAGATAAACTTGTGAGCTTCGGGTCATAAATCAGAGAAGTCACCTATAAGAAAATAGCAAGAACAACAATCAATTTCCACTTATGGAATGAAAAGGCAATTAACTAAATTATCAATAACTACACAAACAATCCCCAGTAATGGCGCTAATTTTCTATGTCACGAATCATACTAGGAAAATACAATTTATAAGCCCGACTCACCCTCAAGTATAAGGTGTGCAATTGTAGTATGATGAGTGAGATCAAACCCAAGAGATTATAGTGACAATTAATGATAACTAGCTAAACACACTATTTTTGGTATTTTTATCTGGAATGATTATGATATGGTGAAGTGATGAACAATTCATGACCCAACTAAATCTAAATGGTAACGAGTAACTAAATGAGAATATGTAATCAAGCTAGGTTAATATGCAATGAAACTAATTTGTTTTGATAAATTTCAATGACAAAAAGTCTCCTTGGTTGTTTAGGGTTGATCATGCTAGATGACATGCCTGGTTGAGAATTATGCAATGATGGAGGAGATGGATAGAATTCAAACCCTAACTTACTAAGCTAGATTTATCCTAACCATTAATGACCGAATAGAATTTTCTTCATTCACACCATTAATGAAAGCTTTAGGTACGTCCAATGACAATCTTCCAATACGCTAAACTCCCTTTTCAAATAATTCTAGGATATCTAACAATTTCTCATTGTTGGTTAAATGAAATACTCTCTCTCAAACACTTCATCAAACTTTGGTAGGTGCAGGGAATTACAGAGCTCTTCTAATACTTCTACCCCTTCTTAAAGATCAAGAAAGTGTTACTCGTCAAGCATAATCAACAACCAATCATGTTTACATCATCTAACAAACATACAACTACCTAAACAACCAAAGATATGATGAAATACTCTCTATTCATGCTCAACATGTTTTTCTCAATTGATATGATCATAATGGAAAATCAAGAAGAGTAGAGGTAGAAAAGCTTAGAAATTTGTGTAGTAATCTTTAGCCATTCAACTCGAATCCAAGCTAGAAGAATGAAATATGATGAGAAACAGATCCAGAAACCCTAGTCATGAGTTTTTGAGAGGAAAATTGCTCCTAATTGAAGAAATATGTTTATTTTGGGTTATGTTTCAGGAGGAATTAAAATTGCATTAAAAATAATAGCCAGCGTTCAGGCGATCTCCTGAGGTTTCGCATTCAGTCACTTGCGCTTCACCTGGCTTCTTGCCATTTTTGAGTTTTGAGTTCGGGCGATCGCCTGGCTCTTTGTACTGGCTCGCCTGGGCTCCTGTCCATTTTTCTCTTTGGGCCCAGGCTAATCGCCTAGGCTTGTGCGTTGGTTTGCCTGGCCATCGCCTGAGCTCCTGCCACTTTTGTTCTTTGGGTCCTAGCGATTACCTGGGTTCGTGCGTGGCTCGCCTGGATCTCCCCTGCTGCTATTTTTCCACATTTTTCATGAAAATGCTTCCCCTTTGGCTCCCGACATGGAATACCTGCAAAAATACACTTACGCCCACACTAAGTACTAACAAACTTCAATAATAGCATGTGTATAGAGGTGAAAACATATCAATAATACACAATTATCAATCACTCTTTGGCATTTAAGCCTGACAAGTCAACCCCTGGGTTCAGGCCAACAATCTGCATGCGGGCAAGGTAGAAACCCTCATTGAATTTAGCGACGGACTTTATGGCCAGTTCTTCCATCTTTGGGCCGAACCCAGAGATCTTTTCATAAGCCAGCTTCAAGTTGGCCCTAAGCTCGTCATTATCTGCCTGAAGCTTGTCCTTGTAAATTTTGGTGTGGTTCTTCAGGTTCAGGAAGTCGACCTTATAGTCCCCAACCTTCTTTTGGAGCAGGTTGTTTTCTTCCTGAAGCTTGAAGACTTTGTCCTCAACAGTCTTTAGTCTGGCCATCCGAACCCTCATGACCTTGGAAAATTATTCCTCAGCTTTGGTAAAGGCTTCAACCTCTACCTCAGTACCCCTCACCAGTTGAAGCTCCGCCCGAATCTCATCCATGGGAAGCTCGAATGCCTCTCTCGAGCCCTCCCTTTCCTCTAGGACTTGCTCATATAACTTGAATCTTTTGATCAACTTAGCCACAATAGATAGGGCCTGGGTGGCCCTTAGTTTGTCTTTGGACCGAAAAGAGCTGCATACCCTCACCACTTGGTCCATGTACCCAACCAGACAACTCACTTGATAGAAAAAACTAGTCAATATAAGAAAATGAGATAGAAAGAAAAGCAAACCAAAGATGATACCTAAGTTGCCTGAATGGCCAGCCTGGAGGCTGTCACGTCCAGGTCTGAAAAGAGGTTCTGGAGATCGTTCATGGTCCGGGCCATCGTAGCCCCCTTTCACAGCTCAGGGACCATGAACTTGGCGCCTTCCTCCTCAAAAGGCTCTGGGCCTCATGGACCAGCCAACCGGGCTCCCGAGGAACTAAATCCGACCCCAGCTGATGAAGCTTTGAGTCCCTCAATTGGCATCTTTTCTCTTGCGCCTCCCTCCAGTCCGGACCTAGAGCGCAAAAATGACAATGAGATAATTGGTGAAGAGGATCGTCCCCAAACATTCGACACAGATTGTAGAAAATGGGCCAGAAAGGAAGGGACTTAAACTTAACTGATTTACGACCCTGACCTAACATGTACTCTATCAGGGGAACATCTTCAAGTGCTTTTTCAGTAGGGACAAACCTCTTGTACTTCCCCCGGGAAATCCGCATTCTCTTGGCATCAGGAGACTCTATGGTCTCGTATATATAGTCACTATTAATGCCCGGAGGGATCTGAAGAAGGTCGACTGAAGCCTGAGGCTTAAGATCATCATGTCCAGTGGCCTCGGGGTGTGAGAATTCGGCAGCCTCAGATGAACCATTAAGAACATCCTCTATAACAGCTGCCACCGGGGCCGAAGAACTAGATCTTTTCTTTCTCTTTGGGGCCTTCTTCAGAGTAGGCTCGGGCTCCTTAGCCAGAGCTGGAGTAGGAGTGCCCTCTACTTGGCACCGAAAAACATCCTCGAAATCAAAGTCTTCACAATCGGGAAAGTCCATCTCTACAAGAAGACAAAACAATTAGAGTTAATACTAAAGTGAACAAACGACTAAGGATAAGAGAGAAACCTTTGAGAAAAGCTTCATGAGATATTTCTCGCCGGAAACGCCGGACCTATGCTATATCCCAAGCCGTCGGGGGAGAAGGTCGGATTCCCAAGGTGCCGAGGTTACCCTTTATGAAACCCAGGTGAGTAAGAAGACCCTGAGTAAGCATATGCCAGTGAAGAGGCACCGAGAACAACTCTCCCGGATTATCACCAAACCAGTTCACCAATTGTCGAAGTTTATTATGGAAAGTAGTGTAGTTTTCCTTCAAAATAGGGTCACCAATAAGTCATCATGGAACCTTGACATCGATCAGATCCCTAACTTTCCAACCTGTCTGAATGTTTCACGAAGGATCTGGTTGCATGAAAAAAAACTCCTTATGCCATCCTTTATGACTGGTTGGACACTTCCAAGAAAAGTTGTATTTTATTGTGGACATCCCTCAGGGCCCGAAGTAATAAAAGTAACTCTGAGCCTTGGTCATCACCTTATAGTATTGGAGGAATGTCTGTAGAATAGGGGAAACACCGAAGGCACCGTAAAGAGCTAGGAAAGGGTTGATATGACTATAGGTGTTCAGGCTAAATTGGTTAACCTCTACCCCGTAGGCTTTGGGCAAGTGACAAAAAAAATGAGAAGGAGGAAACTGAAGACCATACTTCAGCTAGGCCTTAAACACAACCATCCACCCGACCCTGGGCTCATAAACATTGCATTTTTTGGTGGGGACCCTAGTACAGATCGACCGAGGGATAAAATAGGTAGACTGCCACTCTTGAATCAACTCACGGGTGGCTTTGCTGGTAAAGTGTTCTACCTCAGACTAGTAACCTTCGAGCACATTACCCTTAACCTCTAGAAGGCATGAATCTGAGGGTCGAATGGTCGAAGGAGAAGGAAAAATAGAAGCCATTTTATTTACCTCAAAGCACAGGCTTGAAGAAACTTCCTCGGGAAGAAGATCCGAATGAAACAGAACCCTGAGTGGCTTGATCAACCACCGCTTTATGACACCGGTAAAAGACAATTTCCACCAGAAGATCATCAGAAGGATCTTGAGCCTCGGCTAGCCTTCTCATGAACTCTGGTAAGCTACTCTCATTACTACGATGACAAATTCACCACCGTCCCTTGAAGAAACTCGCCGCTTGACGGAGAGTACAATGATTCATTATTGAAAAGCTTAGGAGAGCACAAGGAAAACTAAGAAGCAAGAATGAGAAGTGATAATGAAAGGGAAGATCTAAACTCAACTCTCCACTACTTAAGGTTAGTCCGAGAATATGAAACATCGCTAAGGAATCAATCTGTGTCGTTGATCCAAAAAGGCATCCTGAGAATCATGCTAAAACAAAACTGCTATATCCCGGAGGAAAGCATTCAGGAGCTAAAATAGCCTTCGATGACAAACATTCGATGGAAAGCAATCAGGAACAAAAGGGGGTAAGTCATATGGCCCCAATTCTCAAATGTCCAGATGCACGTGCATCCGAGAATCAGAATGGGGACATTTTCACAAGGCCCCAATATTCAAAAGGCCGGATGCACGTGTATTTGGGAATCAGAGGGGGGGCATTTTCATGAGGCCCCAATATTCAAAAGGCCAGATGCACGTACATCCGTGAATCAGAGGTGGCCATGTTCATAAGGCCCCAGCTATCAAATGACCGGATGCATCAGCATCCAGGAATTAGAGGGGTGGCATTCACAAGGCCCTAGAATTTTAAATGGCTAGATGCATTAGCATCCGGAAACCAGAGGGCGGCCATTCACAAGGCTCCAGAACACTAAATGGACGACAACACCAAGGACCCCTCAGTCAAGAAAACATCAATGACCCCTTAGTCAGGGCATGCAATCTGGAGTCCTTCTAATCCCCCAGATCATTATTTGGGGAGACCTGATAGCCAATAGGGATAAACTGAGCTACTAAAGCCATGACTACGCCAACCAGACCCAAAATGCCTATAAAGACACTTAAGTTAGCAATCCAGGAAAGAGGGCCCATTAAAAATGATCGAAGACGCACTAGCCAAACACACAAGCATGTAGACCAAGGCCATGCCCTCAGCATATAGCTGTCTAATGGTCGGCCTCCTGGATATCTTCACCACGTGTTCTCTGACACAAACCGCCTCTTTCCTGTCAAATATTACGGATGTGTCACTCTATTAGACAAGACTATATAAGACTACATCATTCCTTCATTTAAGGTAACTAATCACTTTGACCTAGGTCTGGCATATTCTCTTTGCTCACTCAATATACTGAATTAAGTATCGGAGGACCCTTCGCCGGGTAAAACTCCAGCATGGTCTACAAATTCTGTTACTTATATAGGCCAGCCAATCCTAGCATGAAGATGGAGCCTAATGTGACCAGGACCAGGAGGCATAAACTCAAAAGTCTACTGGTCCACACTAAACGGCCGCCACCAGTGGATACCATCAAATTTGAATGAACCCTGCTGATGAAGAGAAAACCTCATTCATTAGCAACTCTGGCATACATTGTTACATAAGGATGCCCTTCAGGCTTAAGAATGCCAAAGCTACGTATCAAAGGCTCATGAACCGAGTATTCAATGATCAGATTGGCAGAAATCTGGAAGTATATGTAGATGACATCGTTATCAAAAGTAAAGAGGAAGATGACCTGATCCGAGACATCAAAGAAGTCTTTGAGTGACTCAGAACATACGGTCTAAGACTCAACCCTGATAAATGTGTGTTCGATATGAAAGCAAGGATGTTCCTCGGGTTCATGGTATCTGAATGGGGTACTGATACGAACGCAATAAAGATAAAAGCTCTTGTGAATGCAGAGACTCCAACTTCCATCAAAGACATGCAAAGGTTGCTCGGATGAATCACAATGTTGAGCAGATTCATATCAAGGAACAGAGATAAATGCATGCCTTTCTTCAAGTTACTCATCAAAGAAAGAGCCCAACCAGGAAGAATTAGGGTAACCAAGGATAAGAAAATGATAAAGGAGCAGAAGCCATCTGAAAGAGCCAACTTTATATAGAGCCCTGAATGTCAGATAGCATACGAATGTATCAAAACATAAATGGAAGAGATGCCAACCCTGAGACAACTTACCGAGGGTAAACCCCTCATAGTTTATCTAGAAGTGGGGCAGAATGTCGTGAGTTCAGTCCTTATTCAAGAAGATGACAAAGGACAATAATGGTTGGTACTACGTAAGCAAGTCTTTTCATAGGGCCGAAGTCAATTACCCACTATTACAGAAAGTAATTTACACCCTCACCCTTTCACCTCGAAGACTAAAGCCTTACTTTCTCAGATATACCATCTTAGTCCGAACCAACCTACCCATAAACGACATTTTGAGGAAGGTAGATCATTCAGGAAGGTTGGCTAAATGGTGCATCGAGTTATCAGAATACAAAATCATATACGAGCTGAGGTAAGTTATCAAAGCCCAGTCACTAGCTGATTTCATAGCTGAACTACCTTTGGAAATAGATAAGCAATTTCCAGAATCTATAAATGATCCATTGTGGAAACTACATGTTGAAGGTGCCTCCGGGGCAGAGAAGCAGGGGGTAAGACTAGTCCTCCAAGGCCCCAAAGGAATGATAGTCACTAAATCCATTAGATTCACATTTTTGGTCACCAACAACGTGGCCGAATACGAAGCCTTTATATCACTACTAGAATTGGCTAGAAGAACAGGTATTCGGTTTGTTAAAGCATGTAGCGACTCGAACTTGCTAGTTCAGCAAATGAACGGAGAGTATGAAGTCAGGGAACATAACCTAAAGAAGTATGTGGATTCCGTAAAGAAGTTAACAGCAGAATTTGAGGAACTACGCATTGAAAAGATCCCTTGAGTGATGAATACTGAGGCAGATTCACTATCTAAGTCCAAGCAGTACGATGAAGAAAGAAGCCACCCGACTATAAACTCAATTTAGATCCTGAACATCACTTTAGGATGGTGTCTACCTTACTGGAACTTCCTCATCGAACCTTACTGGAACTTCCTCATCGAAGGCATCCTACCCGAAGAAACAACAGAGGCAACTAGAATATTCGAAGGAGATTTGGAAATTTTGTTGTGATCGGGGATAACTTATACAGGAGAGGATTTGCCTCCCCCCTAAAAAAGTACATCAGGGAAGAGGATGTCGAGGACATTCTTGCTGAAATACATGAAGGAACATACGGTTCGCACATCAAAGCAGACACATTGGCCGCGGTCATTCTGAGACAAGGATATTTTTGGCCAAGTTTGAAAGAGCAAGCCAGGAAATTGGTGATCAAATGCTGAAGGTGCCAACAACACGCCCATGTTCAAATATTGCCATCCGAGCTTGGCAGCTCAGCTGATTACCCGATCCCATTTTCAGTATGGGGGATCAATCTCATTGGAGCCCTATAAATGGCACCTGGAGGCCTGAAGTATTGCGTAATTATAGTTGATTATTTCACCAAGTGGATAGAAGCCGAACCTCTAGCCAGTATAACGGCTAAAAACATACGAAAGTTCGTATGAAAAAATATCATATGCAGATTTGGGTGCCCGAAGGTCATTGTTGCAGATAATGGATCATAGTTTACTGACTCAGGATTCTAAGATTTCGCAGAAGAGTTCGGGATAAAACTCCACTTCCCCAAGTGGCCCATCCCAGAGCAATGGTCAAGTAGAAGTCTCAAACCAAACCATAAAAGAATGTCCGAAGAAAAGACTACGTAAGTCTAAAGGAAAATGGCCCGGTAAACTTCCACATATCCTCTAGAGTTACCGAACTACACCCAAAAGGGCGACCAGGGAAACCCCTTTCTCATTGGCATATGACACTGAATCATTGATTCCAATATAAGTAACCCATCCATCCCTTCGGGAATAAACTTTTGAAGAAGCTGAGAACGAAAAAGGGTTAAGGACTAACCTGGATCTGCTAGAAGGTAAGAGAGCGGAAGCCAAACTTAGAAGAAAGGCTTTTCAAGAAAGAATGGCCAAGTCCATAAATGCTAAAGTAAAACCAAAGGGAATAACCATCAGGTACTTAGTCCTAAGAAAAATAAAGCTAGGTTCGAGGAAACATAAGAGATGAGTATTTGGGCTAACATGGGAAGAACCCTTTGAAGTCGTTGATGAAGAAAGGAAATGAGTGTTTAGGCTTCGGGATGCCGAGGGAGAGAGCTCGAACGTTACTACCATTCTGAAGCACTTAAGAAGTTTTATGTGTAAGGTTTCAATACTTCAAAGGATTGAATAAAAGTAAAGAAGATGATGTAGGCTTACGCCGCACCTTTATAAAAACCAAGTGCAAGAATTCATCTTTTCATTAAGGAAGCCCGAAGGCAAACTAAATAAAAACTTAGACTAAAATACATCGTCACTGAGTAGGTTGTGTATCAAAGGAAGGATCAACTTATGAGGGATCTGTCGAGGGCTCTTTCGAAGGCCAATGTAAAACAGGGCTAAAGGCAGAGGGGCCTCGAGAAACTCAGGACCAAACCAGGAAGGATCCACCATGTATCGCTCATTGGCATTCATACCTGAAAAACCAGGAAGAAACCCTCGTTGAATTTCACCACTGCCTTTATTTATACGTCTTTCATCTTCTGGATGAACCCAGAGAGTTTGTCATAGGAGGTCCTCAAATTAAGCTTGAGCTTGTCATACTCTGCCTAGAGTTTGTCCATATCTATCTTTGTATGGCTCTTCAGGTTCTCGAAGTCAACCTCATAGTCCCCAAGCTTCTTCAAGAGTTGTTTGTTTTCCTCTTGCAGCTTGAAGACTGTATCCTCAGCTTCCTTCAACCTCGCCATCCAAACCTCCATAAACCTTGATAGAGCTTCCTCAACCTTGATGAAGTCTACCACCTCTACCTCTGTACCCCCCATCATCTATAATTCTGTCCAGATCTCATTCATCGGAAGCTCGAATGCCTCTCCCGAGCCCTCCCTCTGCTCCAAGACTTGCTCGTATAAGTTGATCCTTTGGATCATATTGGCTACAAGAGATAGGGCATGAGTGGCCCTCAGTTCAGCTTTAGACTAAACATATCTGCAGGCCCTCACCACCTGAGCCATGTATCTGGCCAAGTAACTCACCTACCATCAAAGACACAAGTCAGAAAAGAAGGCAAGTTGTCAAAGAAGATAAAATTAGACACACAAAAAAAAGAAGCAAGGGGACAATACCTAAGTTACCTGAATGACCAGCCTAGAGGCTATCACATCCAGGTCCGGAAAGAGGTTCTGCAGGTCATCCATGGTCCAGGATGGAGTAGCCTTCTTTCAGAGCTCTGAGACCATGGAATTGGCATCTTCATCGTCAAAGAGTCTCTGATCCTCGTTCACCAACCAACTTGGCTCCCGAGGAATCAGGTCTGACCCTAGCTCATGCATCTTGGAGTCCCTCAACTGGTGCCTTTAATCCTGCACCTCTCTTCAGTCTAGACCTAGAGTACAAAAATGGCAACGGAATAGCTCATGAAGAGGATTGTCATCGAACATACATCATAAATTATAATAAATAGGCCAGAAGGGAATAGACTTCAACTTAACTGATTTTTAACCTTTACCTAACATGAACTCCATTGGGAACACATCTTCGGGCGCCTCCTCACCACGAACAAACCTCTCATACTTACCCCAGGTGATCCACCTCCTCTTAGCATCGGAAGACTCTATAGTCTCATAGATATAGTCCATATTAATGCTCGGGGGGATCTGAAGGAGATCACCTGAGATATGAGATTTAGGACCCTCAAAACCAATGGCATTAGGAAGAGAGAAATCAGAAGCCTCAGAGGATCCATCAGGAGCATTCTCTACAATAGTGACAACCGGTTGTGAAGACCTAGAGCCCTTCTTCCTTTTCTAGGCCTTCTTAGGAACTGGCTCAGGTTTGACAGTAGGAGCCGGAGCAAGAGTGCCTTCTACCTGGCACCAAAAAACATCTTCAAAGTTAAACTCTTCAAAGTTCGGGAAGTCCATCTCTAGAAAAAGACAAAATAATTAGAGTTAATACAAAAGTGAACAAAAGGCTAAGGATAGGAAAGAACCTTCAAGAAAAGCTTCATGAGATATCTCTCACCGAAGACGTTGAACCAAGGCAATGCCCGCATCGTAGGAGGAGAAGGACGAATCCCCAAGGCCCTGAGGTAACCTATTATGAAGCCTAAATGTGTTAAGAGGCCTTCAGTGACCAAACACTAATGAAGGCGTACCAGGAATAGTTCTCCTGGATTATCGCCAAACCAATTGACCAATTGCAGAAGATTATTGTGGAACTTTATATACTTCTCCTTTGAAATAGTATCACTGATAGGTCGGCAAGGGACCTTCACGTCAATAAGATCCCCAACCTTCTAGGTTGTCTGCAGCTTCTAAGAGGGATCGGGGTACATGAAGAAAAACTTATGTTGCCATCATTTACGGCTGGAGGGACATTTCTAAGCAAAATTGTACTTTATTATTGAAGTCCCTCGAGGCCCTAAGTAATAAAAAAAACTCCAAGCCTTGGTCATCACTTTGCAGTATTTAAGGAACGTCTGGAGTAAGGGAGAAACACTGAAGGTACCAAAGAGAGCCAGGAAGGCATTAATATGGATATAGGTGTTCGGGCTGAATTGATTAACAACTACCCTATGTACCTTGGCAAGATGAAGAAGAAAATGGGAAGGGGGAAACAAAAGACCACATTCTAACTGGGCCTTGAACACAACCATCCACCCTACACCGGGCTCATAAACTTTACACTTATTGGTAGGCACTCGGGTGCAGACCGACCGAGAAAGAAAGTACTTCCACTCCTAGATCAACTCAAGAGTGGCCTTACTTGTAAAGTGTTCTACCTCAGGCAAAACACCTTTAACCTATAAAAGGCACAAATCCGAAGGAGGAGTAGTGGAAGGAGTAGGAAACATTAGTGCCATTTTCATTTACCTCGAATCAAAGGCCTAAAAAAGCTTATTCCGGCAGAGGCTCCAAACGAAAAAGGAACTTGAGTAGCCTTGTCAACCACCTCTTTGAAATGCTGATAAAATGTAACCTTCGCCGGAAGATCGTAGAAAGGTCATTGACCGTCGGCAAGTCTTCTGATAAATTTTGGTAAGTTGCTTTCACCGTTATCACCGCTTGTCACCACCCCTTCGTCGTAATCATCGGGTGCTTGTGCAGAAGCTACTTTATCAAGGCGGCTGGCGACGTCGGAATAGAATTCATTGAGAGTTGTGGACCCGAAAACCCAACCAATTTAAAATTTTCCTTTAATTAAGTTTCTAACGCGTTTTTCAGGTTTTTAAAGGCGATCTAGGTTTACTTACCGCCCGAACCTGCACCCGGAAACA